>QNGE01000987.1:127718-203048 GCA_008508345.1 Paragonimus westermani
AGGAAGGCCACCCGAGGTGGTTGAAACGTAGAGTATTACAACTTGCTCGAAACGTTGTGTTATTCCCAATCTGTATATCAATAACATGTTAAACACGACGCCCAAACTATTCAACTTCATTCGTACTACATTTGGTGCGGATATCTTACAACATGGGCAGTCATCACCTGCAAGTTCAGTCAAGTGGAATGCCTTAAATGCATGTGACTCTGTGCGTCCGATAGGCGGGCGTGCAGGACACGGTTGGATCCGGACCGGAACAGCTATCAGCACAACTGAACATGACAGGACACAGTGCAGACGAGTGCCACTGCGTTGAGCTTTTATATCAATCTAAACAATATTCATCGGAACCATTGTCTCAACGCTTTCACTGACTACTGCTGGGGTATCGTTATCTCTTCGTGGGTTCTCTGGCTTTCAGTGTGAGGCGTTCAAAAACAGGGTACGGAGGTGTGCGAGAGACAATCATAGTTCAAGAATGGAGTTAAACAAACAAATTTGAATTTGGGTAAAAAATAAATTCAGGTCAATGAGTGGCAGCTGACGGTTTCAGCTGCTTCAGGATCACTCATCGTGGCACGTGGGTTACGTGTTAAGGTGCGGCACAATTGCCGGCTTTATTAAGTGATGGAATATAATGGCAGGATGACCTCAAGCTACTGGTCAAATTAGGGGTAAGTCGGAAGTGAGAAGCCCCCGAGGATGTTGCATTCATCGTTCGTAATTATATAAAACGGAGGTTTGAACTGAGATGAGAAGAGCAGTGTCTTTCACGTTCGAGGGTGGGCGTTTAATGCTTGCCCAGAGACAGCAGCGTGAGAGTGTGTCAACGTGAGTTTCAAAAACCTGCAAGAAGGAAGCGATAGTTGGTTGAAAACTATCGGAAACGTGAGGCCAGTTCTGACCGGTTAAACGTAGAACAAAGATGAGTAGAAGGAGGTGCTAAACAAAGGTAGCCCACTCAAGGATATTCCGTTCGAGGGTGGCTTCTCTCTGTACGCCCTATCAGCGTTGAGGAGTGAGATTCATAAGTGCAGTAACAAACTGAGTCGCATGATTTCTTAATCCTGACGTAGGCTAACGTCTGCCGGAAAATTACGCAAGCGGTCCGTTAGTGACGATCAAGTCGAAGTAAGAATAAAAGCCGCCAAATACCCGGCGGGTTGAAAAGCGTATGCGTTGTGTGGAGCTGGTGAAGATGGAAAACATGAAATAAGGGTCCACTGGGTGGAGAGTAAGGAACCATCTGACGGATTCCATCTGTTGATGTCATGGCGCCTGCTGGAGGTGCTGTGAGACAAACAAGACAGCGGTTTGCGCACAGTTCAGCCATTTCAGCAGTGTCTCAGGGAACGGGGTAAAAAAGAAGCATGCGTGAATCCAGATGCAAGAGAATGCTGTAGAATTTTCCAAAAAGACGTTGAGCTACGCGTAACAGTAAAGCGATTAGCCCGAATACTCGGAACAAGATTGGATCTCAATGCCGTTGCACACAACTGAACAAATTACCGAAGCTGTTAGTTAGACAACCCCAGCAGTTTGATCAACGAATTGTTTCTGGCGAATGAATTACAATCTGATGTCGAACAGGCTAAAGACTAACTAATAGTCACATAATAAGGCAATCATACCCAAAAGAGCCCTTTCGGGCAGGCAAACTGTTGGAAAACAGTGGGAGCGAGTTGGGCTTTAATGAAGGTGATGCATGCACCATTCAAACAAAAAACAATGACCGACAATGATCGGCACAACTGTCAATTTGGCGAAGTAAAACAAAAACGTCCAGGCGAATGTCAAATCAGCATTCAGAAACGGCGGGGTTGAATGCACATCAGTGAACAGTTTGGTAACCTAGCTGCTTGTATTGAGTGTTTGCTGTTTATTTTGATTTATAGAAAGTCGATGAGCACGTTTGCTGTTCTTATTTATTCCATTCTCATTGGTTCCATTTCCCACCTCGGAATTCTCATTAATAGTGATCACGAGCCTTTCTTTCAAAGACTGACACGTTCACTTAAGCTGCGTGCGTGACAAATCGTTTCTACAACAAATGCCAATCTTGATGTATCACTGAATCTAGATATCGCATCCTCGCAGAAACTTGTTTCCGCACAGTTTTTCTTCCTCACTTTCTGTTATCGGACCTTCGGTTGTATGTACTCTGGTTTCATTTGCGATCGATCGCTTTGTCACTACGCGACCGTTGCGCTTGATCATATACACGTGAACCATTAGTCTCGGAACTTGTATATTTGATGAATTCAACATTGAAGTTTATTGATATCCCCCTCCATTTGGTGTACCATTCTCTTCTTGAACATTAGCACCTTAGTAATAAGAAACCCCCCAGTGCGACCGTCTTCATTTTAGGATCTGAATCGGTTGTTCGACGGGTTTAGAATTTATAGACACTCGATGCTTATGGAAGCGACTACCTTGAATCCAGCCTATCGATAGACATTGCGCGTAGACTAAGCGTTACTCGGAAAGCCACTAGACGCGAGAGATCAATAACCTGGGGTGTAGAAGGTTTGGTTGGACTTCCACATGATTCTGCACAAAATCCGAACACGACCGAATTTTGCCCACAAAGATACGGCTACGCCACTCTCCGGTTTTTGACCTCTCTAGCTATCACGCCAACACACTTCAAAACCAAGGTATCTCAGGCTAACAGCGCGACACCAAACCCAATGAGATACAGTGCAATAAAAGCTTTTTACCACGATTCCCCTTACCTGAGCTCCTCAAGTGTCCCACAGTGACGAGGAACTTTAGGCACAAGCCGTTTTCCGTGACTCACACCCTGCACTATCGTTGCGGAATGGGTACACACTGCAGTCAACCTCCAGAAGGCAAAATTGTTCGTCAATTCTCTCAAAAGACTTACCTTTGCTCGATTCTAAATGACCTGTATTAACCGCAACACCACTCTATCGATGCTTTGTGATCATCCAATAGGACTCAAGGCTGCACGACCACGCAACATTATTCAAGGACTCAGGGCATCTCGAAAAACTGAGCACTTAAGATACAGAGATCTCGTCGACTGTCATCATATTCATCTGTGCTGTTCATCACGTCACCTCCACTCCGGTGGATTCGTAAACGCGAACCGACATGACAGCAGCAAATATTTCCAGTAGGGGGACAGAAGCAGCTCTCAACAAAGCTGGTCTGGATTTGGAAAAAAACTGTGAAGAACCCTGCTCCCCGTTTGTTGTGTCCAGGCCCGTATGGTGCACGACGTTTAAACAAATTTTCCCTGCATTGCGAAAAGCATGCAATTCCGCGCTCTCTGACTGACCCGTTCTACTAGGTCGAATACAGCGGGGAACCTATAGGCCACTTAGACTGTGCATGCTACCGTATCAGTGCTTCAACTCGCGTTGGTTGCCAGTAATAACGGGTTCGTTTCAACACAAAACTTCTTGATACGGCGCTTTCAGTAAACGTTTCCCCAGCAGCAGCCATAAAAACAGATCTCAAGGGATCGTATGAAGTGAACAGGCTCGATAGCAGGAGTTTTCTGGTGGTTGGTTTAACTGGTGGTGAGAAACTTGTTACAGAATCAGTTTCTGTATAATGTCGAACACCCGGTAAATGTTCAGAAGGTGAGGTTTCAGCTCGAATCTTACATGAGAGAGCGGTGCACTCTGTGGGAGGATTGTTTTCAACACTTCTGTGCTGTTCGAGACCCTCTTCTTTGGCCAAGGATCTTACTTCAGACGCAGACCACCGCACTGCTTTAGTATTGGATGGGTGGCTTCGCCGTCTCGGGGTAACACAACGTAGAAATTAACCCTTAATACTCTCTTCATCGCGCTGTCATAAGGGCAATCGTAATCGTTGACTGTTTGTCGTTAGTCAATGTTGGCGCATAATGGGGAGGATTTGTAAGATTCTTACCAGAAAACAGTATTTCGAATTTGCAATATGAGGGTTAACCAGAGGAACTTCTCGAGCGTCATGAATCTGGTTCTAAGAACCACATTGTAGGAAACAAAGCTTTGCAGGTAAAACTGCGCAGTTTGTCCCCCGTTGCTTCCAAGACAATCTACAACTATACTAGGGAGCCCGGTTACAATCCATTATCCAAAAGCTCTCTAGTAACTCATCCTCCTACCCAAAATATGAGTGCTACTAGAAAACAAGTTCCCAGTATATATGCCCCAGCAATTACTTCGTCACCTGATTGTGTTAACAACAAAAATGTCTGCCCAGCCAGTACATTTTTAGTGCACCCATCGATATTTCATCAAGCGCCACCAGGTTCCCCACCCCAAGTCCGGCTCTGTCATCCCACCATAACGGTACTCTTCCAGCACGTATTACTTTGGAGCTGAGCCTTTACGATATCCACCCGAATATGAGCTGAAGTTTGGCACATTCCTTAGATCAGGCCTTTCCATTTGGTATTTCGCAACCCATTGCCCCATCTATAATGAAGTTCTTTAGCAGTTTATGTGCTGTATATGACGAAAAGAATTTCGTAAATTTATTATTATTAGCAAGATGCACATTTTCAAATCCTTCGTTTTCTTATCTAATCCACACACCATTCTCTTATCTGAGAAGTGCTGCTCTCCTGACACTACAGACAGCCAGATGAGCATCGTAGGATATCACACGTTCCGTAAGGATCGTCTCGCAGGGCGAGGAGGTGGATGCATTATTTACCCAAAACAGCCATTTTCCGCAGTATCACTTGACGTGTCTATTCTTCATGAAATCGAAGACTCCATGTGATCAAAGGTCCTTACTGGTTCTCGTGAGCTACTTATAGGATGCAGCTCCAGACTGCCTGATGCTGCGAGCAGTTAGTTGACTGAACTTGTGCAGATAATGAATCACGTGTCCAACATGCCTCGCGAACACAAACTAATAGGCGGCGACTTCAACATGTCTAATACCCCATGAACCTCACTCTCTGCTTCAGAAAAACAGGCCGACTTCCTTTTATGCGTTCAACTGAATGGTTGGAACCAACATTTTCTAACGCCCATGAGAAGGAGGCACATACTGGATCTCATATTCACCACAAGTATTTCGTCTGTAGAGATATTTGCTCTACAACAATTCCCGGGAAGCGACCGAAATGTCGTCAAATGTCTGTTTGGATTCAATATGGCCACCAAACCTACAGGTGTATTCTACCGTCCGAATGCCTTCTTTCGCATATCAGACCCGAGCATAGCGTCCGGAAAATTTATCGGACATTTAGCGTTCTGTATCGACGTTTAGTCTCCATTATTTCAAACCGCGTCGGCTCGTAGGTGAAAGGTAAACTCCTTACAGTGAAAGAGACCGACAGACTTAAAATACTCAAGTCGAGGTGAGGAGTAACACTAGCTTTTTCCTTGGTGATGCAAATGAGCAAAATGTTCGAACACATAAAACGTCAGACGCAACTCTCTCATGTAGACGAAGAGAAACTCGCGCTCCACAGTGCACCCAGTGGGACGGAGAAATTCCGTGGGGGATCTCGTTGTAAGAATTATAACTCTCGAGACAAAACGGTTGTCGATGACCCTGTAGCGATGTGCGAATTCTTCAACTCACATTTCGCTGCCTTGTTCAGCACAGAAAAGCACCTCATTGCCTGCTGATATCTCATCCAAAACAAATAGAGTTTTGAGTAATGTTCTAATCGATGTTCGAAGTATTCGTTTAGAGATAGCTAGCAATAGGCTCTCAATCCGTCCTGGACCAGATGGTATCCCACCAATGGTCGTCAACCAAGCAGATGAGGATATACCCATTCTTTTATTCAATTTGTTCAACCTATCACTTTTATTCAGCACCTTCCCTCCGTGGGAAACCCCGATCATTATGCCTTATCACAAGGGTGGTCAAAGGCAGGAGGTTAGTAACTAACGTCCCAACAACCACATGTCAGTCTGCTCGAAAATGTTTGAAAGGATAATAAAGGTGCACACAGTCGAGTTCTTAAAGACACAAAGCCTTGTAAACCCTTCACAACACGGTCTGCTTAGTGAGCGCCATTGTATGACATGTCAGCTTGAATTTTTAAACCATATGTGGACGTCCGTCTACTCAGGAAATGCGGTAACTATCCTACTGTTGGAAATGTAAAGGGCTTTTGATCGTGTGGCTCATAAGCTCCTCTTGATCAAACTAGCATCTTTTGGCGTGCAAAATCCATTGTATGGCTGGCTGTCGTCATAACTTGAAGGTCGCACTCAAGCAGTTACAGTAGGATAGCACCGCTAAACACCGAAACCAGTGACTAGCGAGACGGTCCAAGCAAGTGCTCTGGGTCTGTTGCTCTTTTTGATGTTCATAAATGACTTGTGCGACGTTATTACACATGGCAAGCCATTTTTGTTTGCTGACGATATCAAAATCTTTTACACATTCCCCCAGGACAGTAACATTGAATTCTTTGTACAACATATACCACAGGACCAAGTGTCATTGCGGTTGTGTTGTAGAACATGACAGTGGTTCTTAGCGAACAAATCGAAAATCATCACTCGTTGCTGTAAACTGCCCCATGGCTCCATCCAACTAGATGTTTGTGATATTGCTACAGCCACTTCGGTCAGAGATCTAGCAGTACGTTACTCGAACTCTTTCAATTTCTCCCAACAAGAATGCTTTCAGTCAGCAAGAACTAAAAGAAAAATAGGCTGTATCAAAAAGACGCTCAGTCTGCCAGCTGCAAAGCTGACGCTTCACAAATTGTGTGCTTGGCCTCAACTCGCGTATTGCACTTTCACTGACTGACATCTAAGCAAGTCTGAGAGACTTGTTTTGGAGAACCTTCAGCGGCTGTTTATCAAAAGCATATCAGGATATTTTTCCTCGTTCAACTACAGACGACGCAGTGAAAAACTTGGTGATGATCCACTCTGGTTGGGTAGCCTAAAGTTGAACCTGAAGCAGCTGTATAAACTCATACATTCGGATGTGATTACCACAGCGTTCACCGTCCACTTCAAACACAGCCCTCCGTATAGTCTAAGAAATAAGCGTTCCACTTTGCCAACCCTGTGTTAATCTTGGTCGTTTAGTGGATGTTCGAGTAATGTTCAGTCTTCCCACAACGTCTATCGGCATGCAGGATCCATGATAGTAGCGTCTGTAAGTAACGAGCGTCTATAAATTCTAAGCCCGTCGAGCAACCGATTTGGATCCAAAAGGAAGACGGTCCTTTTGGTGAGTTTCTTAATAATAAGATGCTAATGTTCAAAAACAATATAATAAACCAAATAATGGAAGACAACAACAAACCTCGATATTGAATCCACCACATATGCAAGTTGCGGGATTAACGGTTCGCGTAAATATGATCAAATGCAACAGTCACTTAATGGCGAAGCGGTCAGGTGAAAATAAGCAAATGTCCTGCAAGGGAAAGCAAGCTGAAAAACTATGCGGAAACAAGCTCCCACAAACAAACGGTATCAAGATTTAATGATACATCAAGATCAACATTCACGGGATAAATTGTTTGTCACGCGCGTAACCCGAGTGGTAGTGTCAGACAGTAAGAAAGGCTCGTAATTGGTATAAATAATTCCAACGTAGGGAGGCAAACCAACGAGATGGAAGGAAGTAGGGCAGGGAACGTGGCCATCGACGTTCTGTTAACACATTACAATCATCACACACTCAAGCAAGCGGCTACTTCAACACCCTGATATCCCGGAAAAGTGTACGTTCAACTTTCTTCCTTGTAAAGTATTCCTGCCTTTGGAATAAACTTCCAAATGATGTCAGAGCCGGCAACAACATTCAGCGTTTTAAAAAAGGTTCGCACAGCTACCTTACGTTATCAAACACAATATCTACCTTCAAACTCTTTGTAACACCTGCTGACCTTCTTGAATATGATCCGGGAAACATTTAGCTCTCAGATGCGTATTAGGTAGATAAAAACCCCGCTGTCTAACTCCTCTCGGAAACAGCCTGCTTGAAACGGTTTGTTATATGGTTTAGCATTTGGTCTACTGACGCTCAGTAAACCGTTTGCAACCAAACATCATCTTAATTACATGCGTTTATTCATGTATATGCATTGCCCTTGTTGCTAGAAATTGTGAACTTGGCGCATAATAATAAATCCAGCAGAACGACGTCAAGTGAGCTTTAGTTATCACACGCACATTTACTGCGGCCCTCTGAACCGTCGACTAAATTCTCCGCTCGCCCGAACGAATCCCGAGTGCGTAGCAAATGTCACAACAACCAGTAGTCAGGGCTATATATATTCAAATAATCATAGCAAAAATAATGATATCGCTCGAATTCTTTGTCGAAAAATTTCGCATGCACATTTTTGGTCATAGTAAAGGCAATCACCTCACATTTTTTCATCCAACGTGGAAAATTACATTCTTTTTCTGGTCCTCATAAATATCCGCTAAGCAAAGAAGTTTTTGTGCGACGGATGGACGCAGTGAACTTTGTTTTGGCTGAAAGGTTCGCGAGATGTTCAACTTCTTGGCGTTTTCGAGCAATCGACAAAATCCTGCGTCGGACTCTGCTCAAAGTTTTGCTGGATTTTGGAACTTTTCGCCCTCCCTTTCTTAAGCCGACCTACCTTAACATTTTCCGGAAGCCATTTTTCCCCTAATGACGAAACACTCGGAGGATGCGTTCGGACGTTCTCCCCGGAGTGACCTTTAACTATCCAAAAAATTGCCTCTCCGCAACGTCGGAAAAAGTGAACTAATGTAACATCCCACTGTTTTCTGAACTGAATCTGTGAAGCGAGCAAACTATCTTTTTCTTTGTTGTGTGCGTCAAAGTTCCATAAACTACAGCCATTTGCTTCTTGACCACGTTCTTTTTGGCAGCAGGCTTCACGTTTATGCTAATGTTCAAGTATTCCTTCCGTATCGTTCGTAAATAACTGCAGTGATTGCGCATAATTCAGCGTTGTGACATATACTGTGTTTAGTTATCTGCTTTGATCTAGCTTCCAATGAATGCACTCTTATAAGATACTTCATAAGGAACACGTCCAAACTGCCATTTGCTCACCAAAGCGAGCAGAACGCTCCGCGGTCCTTTCCGGGGGTTCCCAAGTACAAAAACATTTTCTCAGTATCCGCTGCAGCAGCGGTGAGTTTCGCACGACACTGAAGTAACGCGCCCACCAACTTAGGGGTCACGTTTGGCACTCGATTAGGTCTGTCGTTCGGTGAGCGACCTTGAAACTCAACCACAGAACCCGAGACGATTCGTGATTTGCCCGACCATTTGGAGCTCAGCACGGATAAACGTGGCTGGTAGCACTGTCTGGGCCAAACCGGCTCAAGATGGCAGCCACAAAACTATTCCCAATAACCCTTGTTTACCTGATTGATAATAACCGTACTGTAATGCAAGTGCAAAGTTCCTCTCTGTGGGAGTTGTAGCGACCTCCTAGAAGAGCCTAATTTTTGTTGATATTTTGTTGTACAATTTGACACCCACTGCTGAGCCAAGTTTGTTTAGCCCAATTGTAAGCCTTATTTCCGCTGGTAGAAAAATTCCTCACTTTTCCGTTCCGCGCGCTACACGCAGGACGCTTGCTGGCTGTACATTTTGTTGCTTCTCGGTCGTGGCAATATATAGAGTACTGCGCTGTTTGTTGTCTTCTGAATTATTGCCACTGGGTAACTCGTCAAATCTGGTGTGAGACTTTGTGGGAACGTANGTGCAATAGGTTGTGGTGACGCCGACCGTATCGTTCAGCATCACAAAGTTACATGACCCTGCAGTCTGAGGCTCGGTGGTATAAGTTGAAGCCAACAAAACAACATCCGAACAGTCGCAAACAGTCCTATGTTATGAGTAAACTGACGGTCACGAAGGGACTACACGCTCCAACAGTGTGCATCTGACAGTATAAGATGCAACTGGTGCGAGGGTCTTTTGCTCGTTCGTGGCTAACAAAAAGGCTTGACGACTCAGAGGGGCATATTTTTGTGTGTTAGCAGTTGCTGCCAGACAAGTGCTCTGTCGTCGAGGCTTTCCGTTTACTTTCATTGAATATATCTGACCAAATCTACCGCACATGATTCTCGCAGAAAGCGAGTTAAACTCAGTCAGTTCATCAGCAGCATCGGCCCAATTGTTTTAGATAAACGGGTGAAGCTCTCACAATGCGCCCGAGTGTTGTCACCGAGTTGAGGCCGGTCATATAGTTTATTTTGCCAGGTACGGTAGAACTGTTCCGCGTTCATATGAACAATGGCAATAAAGCTTTGACGCTGTTACTTACACATCTGTCATTGAGCAGCAGCCCATCTATCATAGGTCTAGCGACAAAATAAGACTGTTCGTGAAGCTCTTTTAGCAACCGACGTACTCTGAAATAGCCAGCGTTGGGTTCTAGCATGACGCATCCATCCATCGACTCCACAGCTCGACCCTCACAGTGATACATAAGGTATAGAAGCCTTTGGCCATTACCCGACAACTCAAACTAAACCTGGCTCACAAACTCTCCCACAACTCTTCAGTACGCCATGAGGTTGCTATCAAAAATGCCAAGCCCAGCATCTGGCGATGCCAAAATTGCAGACAGTGGAGCTAGTGCAGAACACACTTCTGCACGTGACGAGGTTGACACTGGTTCTGCGATGTTGGCTGTCACCACATTCATCCACGCCCCACGGCCATCATTTCTATCATCACTGTTTTCCACTTCCGTATGCTCATCACAAGCATGCACATTGTTTAGCCTAGCATCCTCTACTTCTGATTTGGCTAGTAGTAAAACCATCTGCAGTTCAAAACTTGCCTTAAGAGGTCTTTCTTTCATCTCAGCCCGCAACTTTTGAAACTAACACAGAAAACGGAACATGATATAGAACCAATTACATCTTTGACTTGCTGGATTGAATTCACCTCAATATCCAGAATTGTCAGACGTCATCAAGAGCAAAGCTCATTAGGCACCACTGCGGAATACTCTAAGATCTTCTCTGAGGAGGTTGTGCAACTCGTAGCAGTAAAGCAATTAGCCCGAATACTCGGAACAAGATTGGATATCAATGCCGTTGCACACAACTGAACAAATTGCCGAAGCTGTTAGTTAGACAACCCCAGCAGTTTGATCAACGAATTGTTTCTGGCGAATGAATTACAATCTGATGTCGAACAGGCTAAAGACTAACTAATAGTCACATAATAAGGCAATCATACCCAAAAGAGCCCTTTCGGGCAGGCAAACTGTTGGAAAACAGTGGGAGCGAGTTGGGCTTTAATGAAGGTGATGCATGCACCATTCAAACAAAAAACAATGACCGACAATGATCGGCACAACTGTCAATTTGGCGAAGTAAAACAAAAACGTCCAGGCGAATGTCCAATTAGCTCTCAGAACCAGGGCGGTTGAGTGTGAATTCGTAAACGCTTCGGAGAATTCGGGTTAAAATTTCACATTTCTGCACTTGAATAGTCGATACCACGCCGGGTTCGACGCCCTCATAGCCTTAAACTCTACGTACTGCTGCCACCGTACCCATTCCTGTAGCTTTTCCAATGCTTATTCATTCTAGGCGATGAAACCATCGTCATTGCGCTAGCGTAGATGTCCCGGTCCATTCGTTGTAGTATAGTGGAGCTAACTATTATTTCCAGCGGTTGCTATTTCCCGCACAGTAGCCACGTTTTAGTCGTTGCCACTCGGAATGGCAACCAACCATCTCAACACCTGTTTGACCCCTCTAAGTCGACATATGCTTCGATGAACACTCGTCATCTTTGATGGCTTGCGTACGATAGCATGGAGAGTTCGCTCACACCCGCCTCTCTAGCGTCTCAATGTGTATTTCTTTAAATCCGCACATCTGTGTTGTTGATAGGCTGATGAATAAAGCTTGATTGCAGATTCGCCTGCCCTCTGCTCACAGTTTCCGAGCTACGTTAGCGTTGGTCATGGCGACTTCCAGACTTGCCAGTCATCAAACCGACGAACTAGCATCGAGACAGACTTGACCCAATTCAGAGCAGTCCTTTTTACGTCGTGTGCCGACGATGACCGTTTTTTGCATTTTGGATCTCGGCGGTTCTACCGTGATAGATGAGATAGTGGAGACGAGTGCTTCACTTCATTTTAAAGGGCAGAAACCCACCAACTCTGCGACGTTGGGTTGAACCGTCATCTAACGTTGTATTCTTATGAGGTGTGTATAGGTTCAATCCCACGGTAATTGCTGCTATTAACTTTGGTCAGGCTCAAGATTTTCGAAAAATGGCTTGCGTTTAAAAGGAAAGCAAATTAATTACGAGAGAGGAAGTGTGAACAGTGTGAAACATATGAAAGAACGAGATTAATTAAAAAAGTCAAAATGTCGACGTGGGCTCGGACAAAAACAGGCGAACAAATCGATCAGCACAAGGGAGGAATGGCAAAAAAGATGGAGAACACCACTTCGTTTCTGTGTAGCAGAAGAATCACAACATGTACGGGAACACCACCAACCAAATCAATTTACTCGCCACCCAGCTGTGCTTATTGTGGATGTGTTTACCCAGAATGTTTGCAGTTTATTCCCGAGGTTCACTAACTAACACAACTTGTTGAGACAAACGGGCGAAAACCTGGCCGACTTCGGCGAGTTGGCCAACAGCTGGACCCATAGTAGTCCAATAGGTTAGAGCAATGGACTTATAATTATTGTAAGCATTTCAACACTCCATCTAATGAAACTGAAATTTACGATACCACTCCCATGTTCGCAAAGACCCATTTTCAGGGTTTCCTTTCAACTGTCATTTTGTCCTTTTCTGATTTAATGCGTCCTCGTGGTGGACGCACAATGACCTTTCTGTATGTTTTCTGCGCTGTGAATTGGTTCGTAATGTCGTATTTACCGTATCTATTCAGTGACTGTCATGCCAGAAGCATAGCAACTGCATTTGAACTCCTAATCGTTGCGGGACGTAAGCAATGCAGCGTGTAACTGTGCACGAATTTGTACAAGTTGAGTAGAATTTCTGTGAAAGTCGAGATACATCCATAAATTAGGCTTGTGTTATGGGGATATTCATTTTCATACCTTGGACCACTTTGTGACTGTTTGAAGTTGTTTGCTTACCATAAAATTTTCTTGTTCGCAACATTTTCCAGAACATGAGTTGTGCCGCTTGTTCTTCGTACAGTAGATTCGATCGCGGTGGAGCACATCAGACAGTTCAGGTGTGGGCGAAATTGTTTCAAGCCGACCAATAAAGCTGCGCCTACTGTAGAAATGCTCATCGCTTAATGCAGTTGAGATTGGTTTCGCAACTTTTTGGCCGATGCCTGCACGAGTCTACTTGGTGGTGATGGGCCACCCCCGTAGGACTGCTGGCCAAAAAGTGCAAAAACCCCGGATAGACTCCGTTTTGCTCGCTGTACAGGTTCCTAGCAAGCGCCGAGGTAATGCAATCTTGTGCGTTGTAATTTCCGCAGACACGAATTTACATTGGTGATTTGGAAATGCGCATTAAAGCTGAGTTTCGAAAAGATATCTAACAACAATCATTGGTGGAAACTTTGGCAGTCGGTGCAGAGCCGTCAAGAGACTGCCAGATAACCGATAGCCTAAAGTCCACGGAGAATTTCGGTGACTGTTTGGACGTCGGCTGATGAAATATTAGGCAGTCTCGAAAGCCGTTCGCCAATGTAACGGGGTGAATTCTAACTTTTGTTCGAGGTTAGTAAGAGGTTTTTTAAAAGAAACGACGGCACGCTTCTCTGAGGTAAATAGCCATGACCGCAATCTTCCTTCTCTGGAGCTGAGTTCAAGCTCTTTAGTAAGATACAGCATGAGGAGAGCACCATAAAACAACGTCTTTAAAGGGTGGCTACGGATTCCGCTAAGTCATGTGAGGTTCAGTAGACCAATGTCGAAATTCTTCTAGTATGCGACAATGTACCGTGTCACGCTGAGCCGGAATGTGTTGGCTGGGGAGCTGTACAATGCACACCCACTGGTACGACCAGCGCCTCATCTACTAGTGTTGAACCATACTGAGGCCGTCCGAGATCAATGGTCAAGATGCATTCACAGGTACACCACGAGGCGTTAGTAGGAGCAAGCCCTCAGACTGTGATGAGTCCGTAGAAACGGAAATTCAAACCCCGGAACAAAACCATTTCTAACATGTAAGACATCTCCGGGGACCACTGAGTTAGGTTCTTTGGTGATGCGGAAAGATGATATACTTCAGTGGTGGACGGTTGAACTAGGCGGTCGCGACCACAAGTGCACGCCTTCTAAGTGAATTAGCAGTGCTCCTTTCGGAATAACCACAAATCCACTTAAAATTCCTACGCCGGAATCTAACACTGTTCAAATTAGTGCATGGTCTATTAGTGTGCACGACTTACATCAGATTTATCTTTTTCTGCCGAAAACTCAGGAAGAGTTGAGCCATCCGCGGGTTTTAGATAGTCCGACGTTTTAGGCATGCGGTTGGAAATAGTAGGTAAACTGTTAGCACCTCGTGAAATTTGTCCTCTTTCATTATTAGCATGACTATCGGGACGATGATATTTGCCGAGGTTTAGGCTGACCATAAAATAGTAACCTCTTCCAGTAACGCTACAACCCAGTCGACAGAAACAATCTTGTGTATGCACCCAGAGGTACAAGGGGTCCATTATCATTGCACTTTCAACGTCGGTTCTGAGCCCGCAACCGATGCACACTGACCCAGAATATTTGTCTGGTTAACTTGCATGCAGAATGCTGTAGGAATCTTGCAGCATCTGACCGCTGGAAACCATTCCGATCATCATTTTATCCGGGAGTTCACAGAGTATGCATACTTTTAAGGGATGGTTGACAATGGACATGCATGAGAAAGGTAGAGCCTCACTGTTTTGATTTTTCCCGGATCGGAGTGCGGTCAATCGGATGCACCCCTCTCTGTCAAAAATATGGCTTTGCATATGCCCAATACCCAACTCCCAAGGTTTGTGGAGAAACATGTTCAGCTGGCCTGAGGATATCAGACCCCAGGTCTGGTCAGTTGGAGATAACAATAATAAAATATTGAGCAGATTTGCCTGATAATCTGTTGAGGTTTTCTTTTGTGTACAGCAGCTAGCCCAGCACCGTTCCTTTCTGTCTTTTACGTGAAGTCTCCAAGCGTGCATTGTGCACTCCAGGTGCCGTCAACCTTAAACTTTATGCAGTAACACCAGCATCGTGGTATTCTACTCACAATAGCTGTTTTCACCTTCATCAATCCCAAAATCGCCTCTGTTGTTGTGTGAGAGAGATCTTCCAACACACTGCGGAATCATTTCGCAGAACCCATCGTGAACGGTTACTTTGAGCCGTTGAAAATTGTTTCTTAACATTGCGATTAATTTCTCCGTTCCACCACTCGGTCGCATTTGTACGGCTCCTAGCCCCAACTCGTGGGAACTTTTAACTTCGTCACGTTAATGAATCGTTCAAGCAACCTGCTGCAAACAGACATTATGGACAACTTGGTGGTGCAGAAAATCATTCAACTATGTAACTCGCACTAGAACAGACCTCTGCACGCTTGCTCCGCATTGATGTAGACGCCTTCTATTATAAGTAGAACTTTCATTCATTGGACCATCACTGATTCATGTAAACAACCTTTGGACCGTGCAACGTGTACTTAGTCTCAGAGAAAATATTCGTCAACCCACCGAGTCGTCAGTCTCTTGGAACCCGAGGTAACGTATTTCAGGGTGCTTTCTTCTCTCGCTCCCTGTTTCCATTTTATTGGGAAAATGGAAAATCTGTGGTGAACGGCCGCTAACCCATGCACTCGTGCTGGTACGCAGAAACTAAATCGTTGTTTCAAGGTGCACCACTGTCGTATCACTGACTCTTGTCCCGAAATCGCCCAATAGGAGAGATGTGAGACACACCGCAACCACTGATATCTTTGGTTGCCCAACTTAGTCACGCAGGACATCCGCTTTCGAGCACAAGTGTGCGTAGCGGCTTCCAATGCTCCATATTTTTGGTCAAACCACCACTCCCGGAGATGGCCTGAACCGCACGCAGCCGCAATAAAATCCGTAGTTTTTTATGTAAAATTTACTTAACCTTTATACTACAAACGTTATTTACTATAAACCGATGGTCTCACTCTCTTGCCGACATGATTCTGTAGGCGTTTTATCACCTTTCGGGTGTTGTTTTTCCTGATATGATCTGGTTTATCTTACTGTTGGATCAAGATGAGCTTCCAATCGCCTTGCTTCTCTAGACAGGAGAAGCACACCTGCCAAATCACCGCATTACTTCCAGTGTCTTTCCATCATAGACCCAGGTTATTTCCGTGGGGTCTGCAACCCGTCTTAACACCTCCTTTACGATACGCCTTCGTGCTCCTGCCATTAAAAGTGCAACAGCGTACCGTGACTCTGCGACCGTGATAGATGTTCGTAGTCATTCTGACGGCCTCACAGTCGCTGCTGGCTCACTTTGACCTTCAAGTTGTCGCTGGGTCACCTTATGATGACCAGGTCAGGAAATGCAGCGTTCTGATTTAATCTTCAGACTGACATTTCATGCGCTAAGTTAGCGCCTTGAACTGCAATAAACTATGTAACTACGTCCTATTGTGTCCTCTTGAGGCACACATTACAGTCCAGTCTACATCTGGTAAATTAAGACTCTTGCTGGAAAGCACTCTCCCAACATAAATAACCAACCGATGGCTGTTCTTTCTTTTCATGTTTAAAGGCTGCAACTTACAACCTGCATATTCAGAGTTGTTAGGTCGTCCCTGCATAATTTTCAAAGTGTTGAAACACTGAGTTGACTACTGCTCACCACAACTTCCACCTGTCTTGATTGCTTTGTGAACGGTGAGGTTCCGCTGGACTCAACAATCTGCTCATATGTCTCACTTCAGCTACATCTTAACTGATGTTATGACGCTCGACGCCGACAACGCCAAGAACAACTTCACTTTCTTGTTCTCAGAGCTGCTCCCACGGGGGTACATCACTGAAACCTTCTCCTCACAGTAAAGCTTTTTTGTAGATTCATCATTGCGGAGGAACAAAATGCTTTCAGACTTCACCTGTGAGAAGGGCCATATATTTTGAACCTGGCTCTAAAGTCCCCCTCAACCTGAATGGATGGCTGCGATCTTGAGTTCTGTCTTGCTTTGGATCCTAGGGTCCTAGAGACAATAAAATCAAATACTTGACTGTTGCAGTTGTGACCAAACGCCTTTCACGTTATCCGTTTATTAGCCTTCCATCTTCAGACGTGCCAAAGACTTACGGTAATTCAATGGCTTGACTGATGGGTGAGTTAAAGTTTCCAGACGATACATCCGAAGTTGTATTACTGCAGCTGAACGCAGCCTCATACCATCCAGCTAGGTCCCAAGTTCATATGCTACCTTCCCATCAGCGCAGAGCATGAATCCCTCGATAACAGCTAGAATTCTTCCCCTGTGACTGGATTTGACAAACTGCACCGACGCAGGCTTGAAAGCTTCTAATCCAGGACTCATTTCGTCGACACCTTTGTTATTGCCAGGCGGCATGAAATGTCAGCTTAACAGGAAACTCGCTGTAAGGTGGCACATGACCATTTTTCTGTTTCATTCATCTCCCTCACACAATATCCTGTATCACGACTAGTTTGGTTTTTATAAAGCCGGTATGTTGTTTGCCTATAGTATCCCAGAATTATTGTTCAGTTTTGTTTCATCTACCAGTACTCCTTCACCATCTACTCTGTCCAAGTGTCAACTTTTGAACTTTTATTAGCTTCACATTTATTCGGATCATGCCTTTTTTGTTTTCCCCCTCTACATCTAACAAGCTCACAGACCTCCGTTAGCTTGATGTTCGTGGAAAGTTTTACAGGCTTCCCACTGCTCTTCGTTTTTTGAATTTCTACTGGTTAATTCGGCAACCCAGATTAGCAAGTATCTGGGGGAAACCCGCTCCTGTCACCAAGGCTTTTCAGTCACTCGTTGCCCACCTGAATCGACCCATCACACGAACCGTGAACTGACGACACCAACATTTCGAACGTTTCGGAAACCAGTTGCCTTGTTTACCATCTCCAACCTGAGTTATCTTAATTTGGGCGGTAACCACAAGGTTACACATAAACTATCTGCAGAGAGACTTCGAGAAAACCTCTTCGTAGTGCGGGATTCATTGCAACCTACAGTTCTGATGGTACTAGCTTTCGCATTTATCACTTTGAATCCCTCCAGTACCAACCCCGGCTAGCACTCCCCATTTCCAGAAGTGATAATCCATCGATCCAATGTCTTTCAAGGTTTTGCCAAATGCGTCCGCAAGGACCTATTTTTTACGCCTACCATGACTATAAATCATGCTCTGAAATGTGAATCAATATTTTTGCACCATGCTTGTTAACTTCACATTGGCAAATCTCAGACTAGATGGGTAAGATGCTACAGTATGGTGAAATGATAAACAATTTAAATTAAACGGCTTGATATTGGGATTTGAATGTAACATTTTAAATGCCTAATGACAAGGTGCACACCCTGAATTGCCTTCACCACCTGTCACACAAGTGTGTTACGAGAAGCTTGGATAGTATTATTGTCACTTCCTGCAGATACGTCGACCTCTTCGTTGAATGAAGTACCTTCAACAAAACTCTCGACCCTAATCGACGGCGAAGGTAAAAACGCAACTTATTATCAGCAGTTCCATTATTAAGCTGTCAAATGTTTTCCTCTTCCTCACCAGTCGGAAGTTTGTTATTTTTAGGTGGTGTCCAGAAGCTTATATACAGAGCTTTTGCAGACCGACTTAATGTGTATATATTCGTAGTATCATTAACAGCTCAGTAGCCTACCTGGTAGAACGCTTGGGTTGTTAGGTACACTGTTATTGCCCTGATTTGAATCCAGCCGAAACCGCGAAGTTTCAAAACTGGGTCTCACCTGAACATTATTGGTGGCGTTGAAGAATATGAACGGCGCAATCGTTTTCTTAAAGAATCAATCTCAATACCACGTGATCTGTGTAATTTCCTTGTGTGATACATAAGAAAAACTAGCGTTTCGAGCCGGAAACACAGATGCCACACGGACTGCTTGATCAGAGAAGTCAGATAAAAGACATGTTTCGGCGTCAACTTGAGCACAAAAATACTCGTGAACAACTATAGTCCTGAGGCTCCACAGTTGCCAGTGGAATGCACAAAAACGAGTTTTTGGCGGAGGGCACTACAATGTCCGCAGCCGTATCTTCCTAGGTTACTGCAGTATCTAAATACACGTCGGTTTCGACTGTTCAACTGGATATTGTTCAAGGTCTCTTCAAAAGATTTTGAACAGCTCACGTTTAAACTCTTGATATCGTCGTCACATTCAAGTGTCAGATCAAACCGAGCAACGCTTATTTATGACGTTCATCGATGAGATAGAAGTCTGGCCTTGTCGACGTTGCGCAACTAATCTGGAACACATCTTCCCACAGCAAGTTCTCGTAGTGCAGGCGATTTCTCCTTACTGTCCGTTAAGTCTTTTTACCTGACCAAAACTTGACAATCTGTTCACTACTACTTCCAGGTGACTGACCCCTCCACTCTCCTTGCCCGAATATCATTTAAGTATGCTGTATTCAAGAGTGTATGATCTCTAGACAGACGCATCATCACCACCATCGACAGCAGTAAACAACCATGAAGAAGGAAAACCAAATTATATGTTGGAGGCAAGGAGCAAGAGAGGGGAACGGGAATAGACCTACTTACCAAAGCTATCTACATGTACACTTGAGCGTTCCAACTCAAGGTGCCTACACCTTGCAAACGGTCAGTCAGGCTGTAATTGAGAGTGGGGCTTCATCAGCAAGGCAGCTTCCTTACGGCTTTTACTGCCCCGCGTCATCAAGTACACTCGCCCCCACAGAAAACGCGGTCAAACATCACCAGTAGACATGCCACTAAGCTCAGTTAGCCACCTCCTAGTCTATCGTCTTAAGCCACCTCTTCTGAGTAGTTAGGTCTCCAGCGCAGGAGACGAACTCGGTCTACAGTGAACAGCCCCTTAGTAAAGGACTTCAGTTGTTAACGCCAGGTCATCACCTATCCACCTCGTACCTTTCGCCAGCCTTCCCCAGCGTCGGCAAAGAGTGCTCCGTGTGGCAGGCGAGTTGGTGCATCCTTATTACATGGCGTAGCTCTCTCAGTCGGCGAAAAAGTTTGACTATCACTATCAAACACCCGCTTCATAACATCGTTTCTTACTCGCTGATGCCACCCGATACGGCCAGCTGGACGTAGACATCGGTGGTCAAATACGTGAAGGCGGTGCATGTCCTCTACCCTGAGCGGCCAAGTTTCAATGTTGTAAAGTAATACGGCCCTCAACGTTGTATGGTATGCGCGACCCTTAAGCTTTTGAGAGATACTTCTTTGTCCCCAGAGGTGTCCAAGTTGGAAAACACCGCTCCAGCCTTAGAGGTATATATTTCTAATTCATTTCTTACACCTACACCGTCGCCGCTGACGCAACATCCCAGGAGTACAAATCAGTTGGCAACTTCTATGGCCTCATCATCTAACGTTGGATCTACGTAATCATAGCAATCTCGCAGAGTCGCTTGGCATTTTGATGCTGCAAAGCGCTCTTTGATGTACTTAGTTAGACCCATAATGGCGCTTAGCATTGGTTGCGTTGCTTGAAAGTTGACAAACGAGAACATCCTGTCGTCAGTTTAATCAAAGTCAGTCTTTACCCAGGTTGGAGCTGCATGCCGGCATCTTGTGAGTACCGGTGACTCCTCTATTATCTCGCCCCCGGTGAAGTTGAACAAACTTGAAGGTAGACAGCCTTAACGTGCACTGCTCCTGGTGCTGAAACTGCCAGAGAGCTCACCGCAGACACCAACCTGGACTGTATTATGGAAATAGAACGCTGACCGTATGTTCTTGTACCACGTCGATGTACTCTTGCGTCTGAGCGAATGTGAAAGTGTAGAGCGATCCACCGAGTCTAATGCGCTTTCTAGGTTGAACATTGCTGTAATTGTTGGCCGGCGGTACACATGACACTCTTTAAGAGTTTGACGGAGGATGAAAACGTGGTCTTTACATCTCCGTCCAGTATAAAGCCCTGTCCGCTTTCCCCAGTGAATAATTTTCGAGCTGCAGTGAGTCATTGAAATATACTGGATGTCAAAACCAAATGACTAGAGTCAGACTAATTCCCCTATAGTTTTCGCAAGAGCCCCAGATAACTTCCATGAATATAGGAACTTTCGTCGCGTGACACCAGCCGGGAGTGATGGTCCTGGTCGTCCAAACACGCTGAAACTAGTGAGCTAAAGCCTATACTAAAGCTTCCCCATCTTCTTCGAAAAGTGTTCATAACAAGTCATCTAGGCCAGCAACCCTACTGCACTTGAAAACCGAAATGCAACAGTGAGCAGCGGCTTTAATGGGTGTTTTTAAATCTACCGACCAGTGTGCTACATTATAAGTTCGTGGCGGCAACACCGTGGAAGCATGAGGCCAGCTAAATTGGCCCCCAGTGTTCCGCCCACCACTCTAACCTTCTGGACTTGTTATAGTTGAGTGTCAACTGTTTCTCTGGTTGGTGTCACTGACAGACATTTGCCTTGGACCAATGGCACAGATAAGCTGGATGAGTTTGCTGATATTCTCTGGAGTAGAAGCAGTCTCTGTTTCTTCAATTTTCTCTACTGACCAAGCCTCATGATCAGCCGTTGTACTAAGTTTCAGTTTCCTACTGATATTTCTCCTTGATTTCATGTGTGAAATAGCGGGATAGATGTTCCGTCTGACTCCTAGCAAATTCATCGATTTCCCCGAGATCCAGTGCCTGTTCAACCCATGCTACCATGTGCCGCATGGAACTGTACTTTCTTCCCGAATGGCCTGTGAGATTTGATTACAGCAGCTATTAGGATCTTCAGGGTGAGAACTGGTGAGTTGATTTTGTACATACGCTTTACCGATGGTAAAGCCAGTTTCTCAGCAGCTAGTCGTTGCTGTTGGTGGGGTCGTTGCCAAGCAAAAGTAAAACCGAAACGACAGAGCACCATCGCATGACCTGAATCCGAGCGCGTTCTTTATTAAGAACGACATTCTTGGATGGAACCCAGTCACCCATAGCTGGCGTCGGTGTGGTCCATCTGAGACCTAGCCTCAATCGGAGAAGGCGGGCACCAAGGATATCAGTGACGTGCGCAACGCTTAAAACTAGTACTGGCTGGCTGTACCCAACACACAGCTGCAAAATAAGCCCGCCACTACCCCATCGATGTGACAATATCCCAACCATGCCGTCCAGAAGAGATTTGACATAACCAAGGCGCCCGACCTGGGCACTCATATCTCCGGCCAGAGCGATTATATCGGACCCACGTGTCGACCGAAAGAAAACGACCAGGTTTGCGTAAAAGGAGTCCTTGACACCGACGTCACCACAGTCAGTAGCATTGTAAGCGGACACAATGAATAGATTTCTGAAAGTCCTGCGTCCAGGGCTTGCCTTAACAGCACCTGCCAGGCGGACGGAAGAACGTCTACTGCTAACAGGAATCCAATCCACCAATGTGGCTGTGGCCGTCGTGCTGGAAGCTATACCTACTCCAGCATGACCCGTTACGACAGCCGTGGAGTCACCCAAAGTGTATAGCCAGTATTGGGTAAACAATGCGGTTGTTGGTAGTTCTATACGTTGACTACTATTCTGGATTTAGGTCCTCCGGATACAGCAGACATCGACATGCAACCAGTCTGACGTCCGTGCGAGACAGGCTCGCTGACTTACCTCGTTTAGAGTGCGAACATTGTAGGCACCTATATTAATTCCCGTTCCAGTTCTAAGCATGGGACGGGGGTGTCTGAAGCTGAATGGTGGGAAATAGAACCTGCCGGCTGAGCGTTACTATAATTAAACAAATCTGTTTTGGGGCCTGCGGAGCAGTAACCATAAACAAGGGTAGGGACGATATTGAGAGCTAAATTTGATGGCAGCATCATGTTTTGCCTATCAACCCCACTGTATGTAACCGGTAGGACGACCCGGTCCATACTGCAAGACGGCCGACGCAGTAAGAGATAACTGATGCGACTATTCGTGGTTGTTTGTGGGCTCAGGTACGGCCTGAAAAACCAGAGCTAGACAGCAGAACGACCAGGGTTCTCAAACAGAGCCTCTGGCTCAAAAAGCATACGCCTTAATGCAGCGAGTGGGTGGCGGTGCACAAGAATTGGCACGCTTTTCGGGGGAAGATGCCAAACTTCTTCCAGTCCCCAACCCGGATAGCCAACAGATTGAGGTTTGCCAAATCTCTACCCATAGTCCTGCTCGCTATAATTTGGTAAGATCATCACATCGTCCAGTTTAGCCAACTACGTCATCAAGATTTATAAGCCATCATGCCGCGTCAAGGTCCAGTCTCTTTGTGACAGGGAAAGTAAAACGATCAACCACAGCAGTGTAGGTGAGTGCTCAAAAACGCGCGACAGTCTTTAACGGAGTGGCTCCACCTGTTACTGTCTGCTGTGTGATCGAGTTGTTCCAATGGTTTCTGAGATAGTGGAGTACCGCAGTCAGTGGACGACTTGGATCTACATTATTTCTTGTTCCTTCTTCGAGTCTCCTTTTAATCACCAGAGTGAGTACTTTATGCCCTTCCTGAGAACGTTTTTTCCCGCGGACATTCCATGTTGCTGATGAAGTAAACGATGGTCAGTAGCACGGTGCCCTCGTTTTAAGCTGAAGGCTAAAGTGGTGATGATAATGATGAAAACGTTGGGAAACCCGAGTCTTTAAGTTTGACTACGCACTATCAATATATTATGGTCATTCTTCCCACCACCATCCCGCCGACGTTATCCCATCTGCGGGAATGCTATCTCCGACTAACTTGTTTCTCAAAATCCCACTCTCACCAGCTCTGTGGTCTTATCGTTTTGGGTTCATGGCACCCTGTGCATCAAAATTCCTATGGCTTTCGACAACGCTTGAGGTATTCAACTTTTCGGTCATTATCTTATCCCATATTTGTTCATGTTCACTATTTTGTCGTCCCACACATTGCTCCTATTAAGTACACTTTTGTTAACGTTGACAGTTGCCAACAACGTCTACGTATTACAAAAGTGGTACGGGCGGTTTCCAGCAATACTGTTGGATCAGAGGTAACGGACGTTTGTGGTCGACGTGGCTGCTGCATGACTGTCCATAACGATATGCGATGCCAGATTTTTTGTATAACAATAAAATTTCCAGGATGCTGGCCTCAAAGATGATAACTGTGCTGTGCCGGCATCATCAAAGTGGCCATTTGTCTGCATAAGCTGCCTCATTCCAGAATGTAGAATCTCGCTAGGGCCCATAGCCGCCTCATTGTTTGCAGCCGTCAGTGGGTAGAAACGAGACGCATTCGATTGCGGCTGCGGTGTGTCCACAAATGTCAGTACAGCGTACATGGCCCGGGTAAACGTAACTTAGGACGAGATACAGAAAGCCTTACCTGATATGACGTCATATTTGAGGCACTTGAATGAGCATGTAGCACGTACCACCGCGTATCTGGCGATTATTTGTAAGATAGCGTTTATTTTCATCGTTCCAATTGAGGAATACGTCACCATTTTGGGTGGCGAAGCACTTCGAAGGAGGGGGTCTTTCAGTGGTGGCGGTTTTTGAACGCATTCACCACAGGTCACTAAGCTGCAACGACCTCGAATTACAGCTTCCCCTAGATTTAAAAAGCAAAGTTATCGAGAAGTCCCCAGGAATTTAAGTGACGTTATCCGTAAAGAGTAACACAGAGGACCTGTCTGATAAAACGGCAGCTGGCTGCACACTAAACAGAACCCGAATGGACCACCACTTGCGAAGGCAGTAGGAGCTCTTACAACTTGCTCGCACGCCAAAGCGAAAGCGTTAATTCACGCTCTTAGGTAAGAAACAGAATACCCGGAATGATCCATATATATGTGCCCATTTGTAACACTCGGTTTATCGTTGTAGTTGCCAGTATTCTAAGACTTATCAGCCTTCATACCGTGACTAGTGGTAGCCAGTATTGACGGATTACTGGCTATCAGACAAAACCCTTCACACAAAACTGTCAAAAGAAAAACTTGTATAGATTGCACTCTCGCAACGTAATCTCAGTTCGTCACCTGTGATCACTCCGCTACCTCAAAGATTTCTTGTCAACCACCTGAACATTGAGTGCTGTCAAATATTTATTTCATTTCAAGCGTTGGTCTTACAAAACAACTTGACGTTAAACTATATGTGGAATTCTGGATAGCACGTGATAATCGTTTTAGAGGGAGCTGCCGGTTACAGGATTATCGCGAATTACCACGAAAATAGGTTGACAGCGTTCCACATTTTATCAACCAAAGCAAACAGTATTGATATCTCGTAAGGTTTCCGCCAAACATTAATCACTAACACATTATTCGTCGTGGTAGTTGTGATCATTCCATATTTTCGTACCTGACGTTTAACCCACATGTCTACGCGCAATGTCTATCGATAGGCTGGATTCAAGGTAGTCGCTTCCATAAGCATCGAGTGTCTATAAATTCTAAACCCGTCGAACAACCGATTCAGATCCTAAAATGAAGACGGTCGCACTGGGGGGTTTCTTATTACTAAGGTGCTAATGTTCAAGAAGAGAATGGTACACCAAATGGAGGGGGATATCAATAAACTTCAATGTTGAATTCATCAAATATACAAGTTCCGAGACTAATGGTTCACGTGTATATGATCAAGCGCAACGGTCGCGTAGTGACAAAGCGATCGATCGCAAATGAAACCAGAGTACATACAACCGAAGGTCCGATAACAGAAAGTGAGGAAGAAAAACTGTGCGGAAACAAGTTTCTGCGAGGATGCGATATCTAGATTCAGTGATACATCAAGATTGGCATTTGTTGTAGAAACGATTTGTCACGCACGCAGCTTAAGTGAACGTGTCAGTCTTTGAAAGAAAGGCTCGTGATCACTATTAATGAGAATTCCGAGGTGGGAAATGGAACCAATGAGAATGGAATAAATAAGAACAGCAAACGTGTTCATCGACTTTCTTTAAAAACAACATACTTGAAACAATTAACGCAATTGATCACTTTCGCACTTGCCGCGTGATATCGCGCTTTTTTAATAATCCCACAAACTTCAGTTGCACGAGGGGACCTTCTGTGATGAGAGGATGCGCAAGAATCTCTCAGTGAAACATTTTGGGAGATTATTCAACTTCTGCACGGTCCCCACTGGTCGACAAGGTCTTCGCAACACAGTCTACCCAACCGTTCGCCGGCTTCTAGAATTTCTCGCCCTTGCTTTCCACAGGATAGCCCCCACGGGCGATGCAGATCACCAAATTTTCTCAGCAGATCCGATACTTAGTCCTCAAAAAACCCTTTTATGCTGTCCCAGCCTCTGCGCCCAGAAAGACTCATTCTGATCGCTTAAACTGCTTTTATTCAACCAAGCTTTCTTGGATTAAAAACTGCAAACTACCATCAGACAGTTTCGAAACGGAAAACTGTTGGAACGTCGTCAACCTCGGAGCAACAAAAACAGACGAATCGTCCACTGGCGCCCTCATGCACACTCATGCTGCTAAGAAACTGCCTCTGCCGTCAGGAAGTTTTGTGGAAAACCGTCATTATTCATGCACACCCCACTCGGTATCAGGACTGCTTTCTCAAGCTTATCCCTGTTCCCTCATATCTTTTGTACCAATCTAATGAGTATGTAGCCCCTTAGTGCATGTGCACAGTTCGTCTGGGGCTTTTAAACAAACTACTAGATGTCAGAAATTTGTTGCACGGCACAAGTCGTGAGATCTTTGTTTTCATGGAGCCGTACACCCTGGGATATCAGTGACAGATAACCGCATATTACTGGGCATTCACTATGCCGGACAGAATTCAACATGTGTAGATATGGGATGTTCAGCCATAGTCATAGGCCAGAAGCCTCCGCTGGCGACTGTCATAGGGGAATTAACTTCCCTAGATGGATGCTCCGCACTGGCCTACAACTTGGGTTTGCATTCGCCACACATTCCTTGTCGATTTCACTCACTCTTCATCGCCATGCAGCACCTCCTACGACTAAATTTTTATTGTTACTGCAGACTTTTTCCCATCTGTACAGCATTTCTCTAACCTCCTCATCATTGGTGACCTGGGCGCACCCAAACTCAAATGGCAGCTGCCAGTCGTAAAAAAGTATTCCGCAGTCTTTCGAAGTTGTTGCCAGTGCCGATCCCTGAAACAGCCTGGACGAAACATGTGTGGTAACCTACAGGGCACCGTCCGGAACGGACACATTTTGCTTGATCATGCCGTCCGGAATGAAATCCACTTGGTGGACGGAGTATCCATCGACTCACCGCTGAGGCATAGCAAGCGCTTTCCACCGGTTTTTTATTTTGTCTGTTAATTGCTCAGAAACATTTTAACTGAGGCTATTCCCCAAAATTCTCGGGAGGCAAAATTCAACGTACCAACGACCATCTTAGGTACGGAGTCAGTATAGACTCAGTGAATTCGAACTACCTTTCGCTCAGGGTTGCCATTCACGGAGTTGATGAGACGTTTGTTCACTGCAAACTGTGGAAGTTCCTCTCAGGTTCGTCACTTCCACGGAAATTGCGGCGTCTTTCTGACATATGATCATGTCTCTTCTCTAAACGTAAATTACCGGCAAGCCGAATGATCTAGAAGCCTTTTGCTCTGTAGGACAAAGGTGCAGACGATAAATTCCTTCAGCATACTCAACGGGTACAGACAACAAGTTTAATGGCAACCCGCGAAAATAAGAACATACTCCCCAAACACAGGTGACGCTAGAGGAAATCTAAGCCTTCAGCCCTTTCTCTGTGGCACTCCAGGAAGAAAACCTTGTCCAACGCCCGAATGGTTGCCGGGGTGTCCCAAGACTAATATTGGCCAGTCTTCGATGTAGTTCCGCCACACTGATATCCGATCCTCTCCTGGTGAGGCTCGCAATATCCACTCTTAGCGGGTGGCCTCTTGAGCTCGAGGTTTGGGATTCTTATTTTCAATCAACCATTATGTTGAAACAGAACCTAACGTGGTCCATCCACAGATTTTCAAGGAGGTGGCTTCTGGTCTGGTGGCTGCTCTCTGTAATTCGTTTCAGTCAACTCTTTTAACGGGCACTCTCCCCAAGAAATATAAGGAAGCCACTGTCATGCTCATATTTTAGGCAGGTGACTGACGTGTCCCTGCTCCGGTCATCTTTAATTAGTTCTTGTCGAATAAACTTCCCTTCTCTACTCAGCATGGATCTGTTCGCCAGCACACATGCGTAGCCAACGTGTCACTCTTTATGGATGGTCGGACAGAAGTTGAAGGCAGTGGCCACATCTACAGTGCTCTCTTTGAATTTGTCAAAGCTGTTGACCGTGTCCCACATGACCCTTTCGTACTTAAACTGGAAACTTATGGCATTCAAGCAGCGGTCCCTTGTTGGGACACGTCCTCTCTTGGTAAAAGAACTTTCAGGACAGAACAGGATCACACCCTTCTTTTACCTCACCGACCTCCGCGGGAATAACTAAATGATCCAAACTTGGCCCACCGCAGTTCCTTATGTAAATCAGTGACCTTCCCTACCTTGTTCTTATCGAAGCTACAGTTCATACTGACGAACTAAAAATCTGGAATGCGAGTGTCCCCGGTGCATCACAGGTCGACCTTGATTGTCTTGGGTACTACAGAGGTGAATGCAGTCCCCTTTCAAACGAGAGAAAATGTGCACAACTCTCACTCGAAGGAGACAGTGGAAACTGTTTGTGATGTATATTCTACAGAGTGCGAGTTCGCTTAAAAAGTGGCCCAGGACTTGAGAAGGTGTATAGTTTTTCCCTTACTCACGCCCACTAGATGGCCGCTGGAAAACAGTTAGGTATTCTTGGGAAGCCACCTTCTTCGCATAGACAAACACGCCATCTGGTCACTTCAAGTGGTCTCTATAAAACCGCCGCTTGAGTATGCTAATCCAGTCTTATACGCCGACATGAAGAAAGACATGCTTGCCGCTGAGCGTTGTTCGGAGAATCCTAATTTGCAACAGTCGGGTTCCGAAACTAGCCCTTTGGTGTTCGTGTCATACGGTTTATTCGTAACTTTTCGTTCCTGACCGAAATACTGTATATGATCATGTGTTCGTTTTCATCTTTCGGCCACAGGGGTTTGTAAACAGCTGACAATCTTCGTAAGTTTCCTTTTGTGGCGTTAGACGGTGGCACCTTTAACCCGCTGTCGCACTAGCAGAGGAAGCTTATAGATGTGCTTGCCCAACTATTGTCCTATACCAGCGTGGTAGCGTGCAGTCTGTTGACGATATGACAGCCGGCAAATCCGACCTCGTTTACACCCAGCACGCGAACGTAGTCTTTGGTTCATGATTGGGCCGGCAAGGTAACCCGTTTTGCACCGAATTCGCCAGTCAGAAGGGGTCGTGGAAAGTTCGGCATTTCTTTCACAAACTCGACTTTGCGCAGCACAAGCTGCAAGCCAACTTCATCTCGCCCAAGAGCCCACGCGACGTCAGCTTTAACGAGGTAATCAATATTCTTTCGCAGGTATTTGGCGACCAGTCACCTTTATCCATCTTTAAGTACTGCTGCATCAGGTTGAACAGCTGTGACCCCGATGGCTTCTTCATCTGTGCTGGTTCACAAGCGGGATCGCCTTGAGCAGTCCTCTTCCAAGAAGGATCAGCTTGCGTGTCTTTAGTCCTCAGATGATGCTGACCTTCTTACACGGCCGCTCAGTAGGACACAATAGCACGAAATCGTTACCCTCTAGGACCTTACCACCGAAGACTATCGACTGCTCAGTCGGAACCACGACCCTGGCTGGGTCCACAATTCTGTTCAATATTTAACACCTGTTAGCTGAGTCGCACGACCAAATCAACAACAATAATCCTTTCCCACTTATCTGCAGTGATACCTACCAAAAATGCCACCGCTCCCTCCATGTTGGCATTGCGTCATGCGGCACTTCACGCGTTACTTCCTCTTGAAGTAACACTACTGTCATCACTGGAAAAGGCTAGACCGGATGGACGGCTATTGCCAGCCACGTCCGCTAGGCAGTCAACGCGCATCCAACATCCATCCACCCCCACTACGGTCCAAATCGATCGCTGGGCCCAGCAGCTCACTCGTCTTCTCAAAATGTTGTGTCTGTACCGATCAACGGGTACTCTGGTCGTCTCCGGCTAGACGGCGTCGGAAACCACAATCATTTCTAGCTGGCTACGGAGCTCAGCTTGCCACTCGCCAGCCAAGCTGACATCCAATTTCGCTACCAGCGTATGTGGTGGTGCACTGCAATCAACTGGGCAACACACCGCCCCTCCAGCTTCAACAAAGGGATCATCAGTGAAATCAGTTATTTCTCTGATTCGCTTCTCACTCTACCAGGTCTCGACTGGGTGGAACTACTTCACCTACCAGAGCTACCGATCGCCGACATTTGCAGTCGAGCGTTGTCCTCCAGAACGAAATCACTGAGGATGCCGAAACGTCCCCACAGAATAGGCAACCGCTCTCTTGCCATGGATTGGCCGTCACTGGTCTAGTCTGTGCAAGGGACTACTGTCTAGGTCACAGTAAATGGATGGCAACAATAATGGAGAACGAAGGCGACACGATCCTTCAAGACGTCATGGTTATTATGATATCTGAATGAACATCCGGAACCAGCCCTACTCATGATATTCCGTGAACACTTGCTAAGTTAAGAATCACTTTCCACAGTACCTAATTTTCAACGACTTCGACATGGGACGCTGAACAAAGCAAGTTTCTACAACTTCAGCAGCCTCAACACAGTGCAAGCAGTAATCTGACAGGTTCGCAACCAAGGCGATGAAAGGATCACAAACGTAAGCTCACACACCCCAAAAAGCTCAATCCCCGTCAGCCGTTGACCAATAATGTTGCCAATAAAAACAGGATTTTTCAATTTTTGGAATTTGAATGCCTGCCAGTTTTTTCACAATTCGAGTTTGGCACGCGTCTCTAGTTGTCCCGTTGAGTGGCTTGACTCCAAGGCCACCCATAACCCAGAAGCACAGTTGATGTGCACCACTGCTCCGTTCTTGGGCTAAACAGTAAGTGAACATCATTTGAGGTCCATCTTTTGCCTCATGTTTTCAGGGTGTCTTAAGTTTCAAGAGTTGTGTTCGGATACTATCGCTCTGGGTTTCATATCCTATAGAGATGTCACTGTGTGCCTTCTGTAGTCGAGATACTGCTCGCGGTGTTTGCGTTCGGCTCTGTCTTGCACCTTCTGGAAGCAGCAACCGGCTCGTCTAGTAAATAGCCACTGAAATGTCCATTGGTCTTAGACTTTGTCCCACCAGTCTCGACTCGAAATTTTCAAGTTATGTCTACCGGAAGCCCGAAAAAACTGCGGCGAGCTAATTCTTACACACTTTTTCTTCCGCATCGGATCCGTACAGCACTTCTTCACCGCAGTAGCAGATAACAGCCGAAGGGCTTACAAAAATGAACTCCACAAACTCCAATCTCTGACCTTCTTTAGGAGGCAGCCATTTTCCTACAGCCTCAACAACCACTGAAACGACGTTCCATTAGAGGTGGTTAGCTACTATTCTAGGTGGTTGATACGCGCCATGACGCAACGGACATTGGCAACAGAACAATTGAGACGAAATCCGACCTCATCCATCACAAAGCACATCATGGAAACAGGTCACGTTGTTGACCCGGCCAACTCGTTTCAAGTTCTGTTACGTAATAAGAACCCCAAGTTGCTTGCTTTCTCCGAGGCGATGTTGATCAATACTCACCGTCCGGCTTTGTGTGTGCATAAACTGTTGACTCACGCAGTTTGTCTGCCCTGGAACTGACGACAGTCTTTGTTTCATGTAAACCCAATGGTTGAATGTTTTTGATCGTGTTGCTAACCGCATGTCCTATATATTCTAATGTTTTACGTTCGTGACTGAAGAGAGTAAACGAAATGTTAACATCTCGCGATGTATGTCTTCCATCGCTATTGGTGAATTTTTTCAGTGTCATTCTTTATCTCCACCTGTTTCAGATTTGGTTAGATTATTATTCTACTCTGTTTTCGGTACGTGTGTAACCCTCGATAGTAATGCCACAACCTGTATTCAATGACTTCAGCCCAGAACGTATGAACATCACACGTTGAAGTAGCTGCTTGCGTGAGTGTTTGATGATTGTTATGTGTTAATATAAGGTTAGTGGCCACGTTCCCTGCTCCATTTATTCTCTTCTCGTTAATTCGTCTACTTGCGTTGGAATTACTTATACCGATTATGAGCTTTTCTTACAATCTGACACTACCGTTCAAGTTACGCGCGTTACAAATCATTTCACCTGTGAATGCGGATCTTGATGTATTATTCAATCTTGATACTGTTACTTGTAAAAGTTGTTTGCGCGTAGTTTTCCTCCCTTACTTTCCTTTGCCGGACCTTTGTTTGTATGCGCCCTGGTTTCAATTTCGCCTGACCGTTTTGCCATTACGTGACTGTTGCATTCGGTCATATTTACGTGAACCGTTAATCTTGGAACCCGTATACTTGGTGGAATCAATATCGAGGTTTGTTGTTGTCTTCCATTTTTCAGTTTATCACATCGTTTTTTAACATTAGCAACTTGTCAATAAGAAACTCGCCAATACGACCGTCTTCCTTTTGGATCCGAATTGGTTGCCCGACGGGCTCAGAATTAACAGACGCTCGTTACTTACAGAAGCGACTGTCGTGGATCCAGCGTATCGATAGACGTTGCGAAAAGACTAAGCGCTGCTCGAACAACCACTGGTCGTCCGGGATTAATATCACACTTTCAGGGCTCACGCTGTTGCCGAACCTCTTTTATCTGCAGTCGAAAATTTACGTTTGGTGAGTGTTAGTACCTGACTAGTATATTTAACGATACGACCTTCATACTTTAGTGCGGCACACATTCTCGTACAATTTGCATCAGTTGCGACAAAGCGATTCCGGTTGGTCGTCAAATATGACAGTCCGTTGTTCATTTATTGTCATTCGTTGGAGTTTTTTGAAAGCTTTATTAGTTATCTTCGAAGACTGAAGCAGACTATCCTTCATTACTTTGTACATGAGGTCTACGAGGTCACTGGAGGTTTTACGCGGCGGCTGTAGAAGAACAGTTATACCAGTCCGTATCTCGCAAAGTATCTAGTTCCAAATGCGAAAATACTCCAGCACAAAAAATTGAAACGCATTCATTTCGTGTTCTCAAATCCAATAAGATAAATACTCCGCCCCTGAGACCATACTTCTAAGGACGGTATACGTGAATCTCAGAATTAACGGTGTATGTGTTGTTGTCAACCAAATCATGCGAATGTAGGGCCCGGCCGAAGTCAAAGTAACCAAACATGGCCGGATTTAGTAAAATGGACAGTCAGATAAACGTTTTATGGACGCGCCTCAGGTTGTCCGAAGGCTTGCTTATCAATCTTTTATAGGTGGCTGCGCATAACAATGCAATACATCGACTGAGGTTTTGTGCGTGGCCTATACTGCTGTAAGCGAGCAAGGGAAAGAAAGAATATGCGCATGACGCAGCTTATTACAGGTCCGGTTCAATGTAATCGGGAAGACGTGTTCAGGGAAGTTGAGCAGTTTGCAACAACACGCCTATATCACTCAAAAGTGCCAGTCGGAATATTTTAGCCGTCTAACGTCCTGAGGATATGTGGGACGTGGAGACCTTGCCTGTCATCCTGACGATGGTCTCCCTATTCCTGTTTAACAGAAATGGAACGTTTATGCAAGATGCAGAGTCCAGTGATGTAGCCGTTACAGCGGTGCAATCTCAAGTCATCAGAATGCTAAGTCGTGATCTTCTCAACCGGTCATAGTTTGGATAGCTGAACCACAGAGGATGGTATAAATCATTGAAAGTTACTGGCCCTAGTTGATCTCTCAGGGCATTTCCAACCACATTTATCAGGTACAACATCACTAGTGATGCAACTTTCCAGTCACTTTATCGGCTTTGAAATTTTGCGTACCCAAAGGTCACGCTACATGTCCGGCGGAAAGATTACAAGGGCGCAACTTTGTCAGTGACAACCAATATGGCTTACATCAAGGAAATTCGGATGTATTGTGCCTTATAGAACATTGGCCTGCCGCTCGTTACCTGGAAGATGATGATGCTTGCGATTTTTCAGACAGCATACACTGACCAAGGTTAGGCGGTAAAATCGTGGAAAACAGTTGCTATCCACCAGAGCCATTGGAGACTAGAAACCAATGTAAACGTGATGGAAGCATGCGCGTCTTGCTAGACATGTTTTACAAAAATGTTATATGGCAGCTCCTCCAACCTTACAAAAAATCATTATGGAAAATCCACATTGATGAGTGAGCATAAATATGATAGAAATTTTTCCAATATCCAAGGCAGGAGATCGTCGGCTCATGTTTTACCTGGAAAACTTAACAGAGTGATCTGGAGCAACATGTGAGGAATGACAAACTGCATGATCTGTGGCGTCTACTTCGTCACCTAATGGATGACTCATTTTGAGGCAATCACCATGTTTTACCCATATTAAAGCGTAGCTCGCGAACGTCAGCGGTTGGAGAAAACGCGCTACTTTCTCACAGTAAAGGGAATTATTGGGTTCTATCGGTCAAAAAGTAACTGGATGGTAGGTGTTAACCAACAGTACAATGAAGCCCTCACTTCATTCATCGTTGGGGCGACATTACATGAAAAGCCGTCTTGACAGTTTGTGGCCAACAGTCGCCATTTCCCAGGGATGTGTGTAGAATTCTCAACTTCGCCTAAACAAGCACTTTGATCAGCGCATTCTCGTCATGAGTGTCAAATCCTTATCATCGCCTGGTTGCGTCGATTAAACCATGGTGCTATGGAATTAACAAAGCTTCTCTGCTAGCAAATAGACCACGTGGACTATTCACTGCGCACCTACCAGCGGCTCAGTTCACTTGAGACTGTCAGCCCATCCCGCCGGATATCTTTACTGTGTGTTATAATCACTTCAAATTAGTACAAAATACCGTTAGCTGTGAATGACGTGGCAAACAACTGCCAACAGTGTATTCCAGCAGTCCACTAGGGAGCGGGTATTCCGGAAGAAAGGGAGTCAGAGAGAGCACTAATGAGTGCGATCACTAAGGGTGGTGCCAGCTTGGGGAGAAAACGGTTGTTAGGTCACGGGAATCATGGCAACCGCTCCAGAGTAAAACAATTTTCAAATTAGTAGCATATCACCGGCACAAGACGTCGACGGACGAGCGATAAGAAGAACAGGTTGTACAGCGGGACGGTAAGTGAATCATGACGTGAGTCATATGTTCCAGTGCGCACAGAATCTGTTGGTTTTCCTAACCGTTCAAACAAACGCACAAGCACGTGCGAACTCTTGCAACGGAGAGCGTACAACTGATCACTGAAACCCAACCACAGTGATTGATAACTGCGGCACCTATAAAGCTACACTCGGAAGATGACCAAACAATCGACTTTGCGACGCATGTGTGTTTTATTTAACCAAAAATTCCAACATGAGCATAAATGGACTAATGTGCTGCTGCCGGGAAACTCATGTCAGCGGTAGGTCGGAGGAGAGAGTGCTACAATGAGGATGGTGGGAAACCGATCGCTTCGAGGATTATTAAGCATGGATAAATGGAGGGGAGCTGAAGCACTGAATTCGAAGCTGACCCTGATTCGTTAGAATACTTTGCTGATTTGTACTATGCACCTAGTAAGATCATAACCCTGATTGCACTTATCGTGATTAGAGAGTTCTCAAGTTACTGGTGGACTTGAAAGTATTCGTTTGCTTTTCTCCAAACACGGTCTTGTCTTCGCCCTTCATAAGTGATGAACAATTAACTTGTAGTACACTAAACGTGCCGCGTCAACAGATGAAAAGCAATATGCCCACCATCATCCGCTGTGGCTGCGCTGGAACAATAAAGTTTCCTCCAGTGACGGGTGGTTTGTTCGCGAAAGCCGTTTCGAGTGAGTCATCCAAAGCTGCCCGAGTAAGGTAGTGCAGCAACAACTACTAGATTGTACAGGCGTCAAAGTAGGATGCAAATCACACTCTCCTCCTTAACTCTCGGTCGCCTTTGTCCTGATGGAATTCCATCGCTGAAGTTGACAAGCCTACACCGAGACACGTTTTGTCTGGTGATCTGCTGCTGACTGCGATTCAGTTCTCACATCAGGTACCCCGATGAATGCTGGTTCTAATTTGACTACAGATATAACTGCAAGCTTAGAGCTGAACTCCGATACAAACGTTTTATCGTACTGTCTGAGAACTCGAGGCGGATCTGTGCACCGTGGCTGCAAAGGTCGACTGAGAGCAACAGCGCTACTCAAAACGTGGGAATAGGTTGACAGACGGTGATTGACTGGACTGGTGTTGTCTTTCTCCGAAGTGGGATCAATCGAGTTATTCGCACGCACTAGGCCTATCACTTGCCATAATCGGCGAAGTCAACGAACCCTGATACTCGTGCAGCAACCTTTCTCGAAGTGAACGCAATAATCATCCATATACTGATTAAGAGTGAGCGATGTGCCTATCGACCTTCAGCGTGTTTGGGATACCCAAGGAGGTTAATGGCAGAACAGCACTTCACAAAGAGTAGTTGGTGGTGCAAAATTCGATATATTCCAGGGCGCTGAGAAGCATCGGGCGGGCTAACACAAGATGCGACAACCGGTCAGTGACCAACAGAACAAGGCGAACAAACTGGGCGAGCCGAATTTCTAAATATGTTCATGCGACAATTTTGGGGGAGCGGTTTGGAATAGTTGTGTCTCCCGAATGAAGCGCGAATCAGCCTAGAACTGTTGAGACATAATTATGCCCATTGCGGAGTTTGGGCTGTGCCTACCCACACATAATGAATACTTTCGTCAGGGGCTGGGAAACAGTCCAAACCTGCAGTCACATGGCGGAGAATGTTAAACTGTTGACACCGCTTTCAAGCCTCGGGTGAGGTACGCGTGTGGCGATTGACATTGCACCGGATGAAACGTTCCGTAGCTGTCTTGATTGGTGATACTATGCGCAGATGAGACACGCCGTGCAAAGTTTTGAAAATTTGGTGGTGGATGGCTAACAGATTAAACTGAGGACCGATACTTGGTGGGAGTTTACGAATCAGAATTCCTTCGTACGGATACATGAGGGAGTGCCCTAGTTTGATGGCATACGACCGACGGAGTTGTTCAATCTCTGAACAGTTGACGTTATTTGCCGCCATCGCTGTGAGATAAACTGATATGTCTGTCATGCCCCAAGCCGACCTAATGAGCGATAGAGCAGTGGCGACTGGGCTCGAGATACTTAGAGGTTTACGGACTTCTCTTAGGAACTGAGCAATATGATCCGGTTTTCGGGTCTCCCTGAAGAAGCACCCTTTTAGTGCTGAGTGTATGGCATGTATTAATGGCTGATGTTCCGTGTAGACGATGAAACGCTTGTCTTTAAGGATGCCGAAAATGGTGAATGCTAAGATATACCGCCGGAGGTTCTTTTCGGAGAGCGCTGTGCCGCAAATGAGTTGGTCGCAAACGCTTAGAAGAGACCAGCGAGCATTAGTCGCCATCGGGTTGATGCAAGACCACCGCTGAAGGAGAAGGCGAATGTAGCAGAGAGCTGAATAAATACAACTCGTACTACTGCTACAAATAAAAGTGGGCGCACCCCACCTCCGGGTAGGTCGGCGGGTGGTTGACTTAGATATGCACAGTTAGGAATGAGGCGGTGATAATAATTTATTGATTGAATTGTCCGGAGGATGTAGGTTACAGACAGTAAACCTTTGTTTGCACTTCGTCAGAGGGACTTTAACTTCCGTTTATACATACATTGGGTCTGAGGTTTCTCAGCAAGACACATCAAACAAGCGTTCAATCAGAAGGACTGTCAACCAGTGACTTGCCAAGCGGGTGAACAAAAGCGGATGTGCTCAACGTTCTATTTCGACCAGCCAGCGACCAACATGATGTCCGGCTTGCGGCAGTTACCATGAATAAAACAGCCTTGTCAAAGTCCAACGATGTGTGCAAAATCCCAAATAATCCTAGTAACTTCATAAGTGGCGTCATCGGAGTTCCCAAGCGGACTTTCGAAACTTAGTTGTAAGCAAATGCTATACCGATTTCAACGGTTACCTGTTTCTCTACTTACCATCAGTTTCTCACTATAGATAATTAGACACCTATCGCCAGTTGCCATTTTGTCTAACGCATAATAATAATCACAGGATTCCAGTCTTTTTCGGTCATTTTATGCACCACGAGCAAAAGATACGCCTGTGGGCTGTTGGGCAGACGGACAACGTTAAGACTTGACTCGGACAGCTGCAGCTTGGCTTATAGATACGTAAGGAATTTGCAGCATGTGGGTGGTGTATGACTTGGTGTGATGGAAATCTCCAAAATTAAGTGCGAACTATTTACACCGCCCAGTTGGTTCAGTGAATTCTGACTCCACCCTAACTGAGAAGTTCCTGATCTGCTGGTCAACGACCGAAGTTAACAGGACAGTTACTGGGTATTTAACTGGAACGTTTTAGATGCTTGAACATTATTCACACAGGGTTGCGTTTGAGCACTTGTATAAGATCCATAGGTCGTGTTCAACCTCGTTGTGTTCAACATTCTAGGTTCAAAAACTCCACGGTCAGAATGCCAACTCCCGCGTAGACAAAGATGTGCGCTACCTAGAAGCTTTAATAATAGATAAACTCGGATCTAGTGCTTCATTGCAAAGTGGGCAAGCCAAAAAGCTTATATCGGTGCTGGAACTATGGACAAATATGGATGGCGTTCGACTTGAATCTTCCAGTTTGTCGCAGCCGGGTGGAGTGAGCAACTGCGAACTGGTGGTCTTTGTGTGACAGTGTGGTGTACAATATCGGTTGTCACTGTGGGTAGTTCGTTAGTCGGTTAGATCGGCTGCAAGAGTTTGGGTAGAAGGTTTGCATGAAGCCCAAAATCTACTGGGTTATATTGCATCAAAATGGACACAGCCATGTGTGATGGTTGACCTCAAGCCTATAGTTCACTCAAGGTACCGGTTAGACACAACTCGTGCGTGCCACGGACGAGTCCAAATGTCCGAGTAATTTGACGGCGGTGGAGGGGAGAGGAGTAACTGCTACAGAGACAATGCGACAAAAACCACTGCGGTGAATAGGGTCCAGGCAGAACAAACCACTACCGAATGCCTTACAGAGCGCATCATATGTGGTTAGGTGTGCAGTGCTTGATTCTGGCCGCGGTTTTGTTGTAGAATGTTCGACGATGCTAGGTTCTACTCCCGTAACGATTAGGAAGTATATTCTGGAGGCCACAACTTTCAGGGAGAAAGGACGGGTGATGTGCGTCTGGCCCGTAGCTGTCGCCTCCAAAACGTGCGGGCCATTTAAGTTAAACCCTGGATACCTCGGCAGCTACGTGACGTTCGGTATCGTCTAGTGTTTCTACGGTACAAACGCTGCAAACGCTGCTGGCCAAAATGCTGGCCGGTGATCGGGCACGTGTCAGAGAAGTTTCGAATGGCGACCTGGGCAGTTGAGTGCTGGCACGAGGATCAGCCAGTTCATGTAGCGACTAAGAAACTTTGGTGTCTGGTCCGAAAGAATATGTTCGCGGTGGTTGTTGGTTCGTATGCATTGGGTCCTTACTTCGGCGTTCCTTGTGATCGGAGAACTACGCGGAGGGCCTTGTCTGGTTATAAATTACCCAATCAGCATTGAAAGCGTAGCGCTGTGAAATCGTTTAGGTATTGCTGAGGTTGCCATTTTACCCAACGGACATAACGGTAGCACGGAAAACAGTTCATGTGTACACCCGGAAAGTCGTTAAGTTCACAACTTTTGCAGGGGAGACTAGCAACTTTGAGTTGTTAACCGCATAGCTCGAAAATGAACTGTCTTCTTCTTGTTCCCGAACTGCAGCGTGTGAATCATTCGTTCGGGCATCATTGTCTAGAAGAGCTGCGTTCCTCCAAGAATTGTCTGTTTAACAAGCCCGTAATGATCACCTGGTGAGCCCCGTAAGATACTGCTAACCTGTTCTGACTGCACGCAGGAAGGCGTAACATAGACCGAAGAAACTTTCCCGGATCGTCTATTTCGCCTCGTTTGCTAAACTCCAATTGTGACACGGCGAACAAGTATGAAGCAATATTTTCAAAACCAACTACCGCTAGCGTGACTAATGATAGGGAATATCGAAACTGCCTTAATATCTATAGCTAATGAAGATGGTTGAGCGGGATATGATGTGAACGATACGAATGTGTGTCGCGGGCACCCCAAACTTAACATGTTTGAAAACAAGGCTCACTGAACTCAAATATTCAACACAGCACACTGGATAAATAGAATAACCGGTTTGTAAGGTCAAGCGAAACGCGACAACCGGTCGCTAACAGAGCCATTCACCCTAAGGCATTCACCCTGTTGATCTAAAATACGGATGGGAGGACATCCCTCGACTTCTGCTTAAAATTTATACACTTTCTCTAACATCAGGTTCCTTCCCTCTTCAGTGGAAAACTCTACAATTAAGCCCCGCTATAAAAGTGTTTCGCGACATGAAGTCAGCCATTATCGTCTCATTAACCATGCTTCAATTTGTTCTAGGGTGCTGGAAAGGATGATAAAATGCCGCATGGTCGAAGTTTTGTTATCACAAAACCTAATAAACCACTCCCAGCATGGTTTTCTCAACAAGCGTTCTTGCGTGACATGCCAGCTAGAATTTCTCAATCATGTGACAGAATCTACTGACCCGGCTGAGACGATTATTATCATACTGTTGGACATGGCGAAAGCTTTCGATCATGTGCCTCATAAGCGTCTTCTGCCCAAAATAGCATCCTTTGGTATACGTGATCCATTGCTTAGCTTGTTTTTGTCATACCTTGCAGGCCGCACACAGACAGTGAATATAGGAGACAATAGCTTAACGCCCGGACCAGTTACTAGGGGGGTGATACAAGGAAGTGTTCCGGGACCGTTACTCCTTCTCCTATATATAAACGATATATGTCAATTTATCAAGCATGGCAAACTATTCCTATTCGCTGACGATACCAAACTTGTTTACAGCTTCCCTCCTGGCAATCTAAATCCATGTTCTGAAAATATACGGAAGAACCTCACGTCATTAGAGATTTGGTGTCAAACTGGGCTGATGAAATTTTCACCCAATAAATCCACTATGGTTGTGCATGGTTGTCGCGTACCAGATGGCTCTATAAAGCTGGACGGTCACAGCATATCAATCGCCAACTCAGTGCGTGACCTGCGTTTGCGCTACACAAACTCATCCAAATTCGCAGAATAAATATCTTTCCTAGTCGCTAAAATCAGACGGGCGATAGGTTATATCAAGAACTCATTCCTCTTACCTGCTTCACGGTCACGCCTTTACAAACTATATGTACGACCCCAGTATGATTACTGCACGTTCATATATGGCCATCTGCACAAGTCTGATAGGCTAACTCTGAAAGCCTCCAACGTGCATTCACGAAGGGCTTATTTGGTTATCCGTCTTCTCTGAGCTACAGAGAACGCTGCCGGACGCTGGCACTCGACCCTCACTGGTTACGGCGACTCAAGCTAAACCTTTCACTCATGTATTATTTGGTCTATGGCAGTAAATTCGCCGTCGGCTTCGCGACTAACTTACAACACAGGCTGAATTATGACCTCGGAAAAAGGGACTTCACCTTGGCATCCCTCAAATCTCGGGAAAGACTGCGTTCAAATTATTTCTTATTAAAATATTCCTACATTTGGAACAAACTCCCGTGTGCAATTAAGCCTAGTAAGAATATACACTAATTCAAACGAAACTTAGAAACTTTTTAACAATGACGAACGTCATGTTTATTTTGAAGCTCTAGTCGTCTGAGGACGCTATCTTCGTAACCGGACCGTTCTGCGTGATATTAAGTCACGCACCCCTCAAACCGATCAAAACTACCAGCTTCAGGATAGATGTTTTACCTTTTGACTTGCCAGTGAACAAGAAAACATGTCTATAGTCAACACATATAGATGTCAATACACGTACCCGTTAGTAACAACTCAGTCATCCTGGTACACTCTCATCCCGTAATTATTGATAGCTTGTGTGTCTGAGTTGTCAACCACCATGCGAAAGCTGGACATGCTAAAATCGTTCAAAAAACTCGAACCGTTCTTCTCATGACTGCATAGTAACCTCGAGTCGCAAGTGTTCTCTTTTCTCCCCTGATAGACCACTCGGTAACCTCTCGGGATTGTCAAACATTCACCTCATTCTATATACCGTCTGTACAAAGATAATTGACAGCTAAATTTGGCAACAATCGTACACTAGGAATAGCTTATAATCGATCTCCTTTCGCGTTATTCAATAGCAGATGTTCGCATGTGGTATATATTTTATCAACCAACACAATGCTATTAACATCACGTAGAAGGTTATTCCAGAATATCACTCGTTCAATTGTCCGTCATATCTTACATAGTCAGTTTAACGTTACCCCGTTTGTCGCATGATTCCGCTATCCACTTTTGGTTTCACTGACGTATCCCGCGCGAGAAAACATCCCACCCCTCCCGGACACTTGAAATTCTTCAATGGTTGAGCATATCGCGAGCTCCTCGAAATTCTTCGGAATTTGAGCAAAGAATAACGTCAAGTCAAGAGGCCCATGCGTTCTCCGCAAAAGTATATGCACCCCCACCTCGCCCACATCACTAAAACATTTTCTGCACATTTTTCGGGATTATCTGCATTGAGTAATGATCAAATTCTTCGCCAATGCACCCTCTCCATCCTCCAAACACAGTTTGCTTGGCACGACCTTGAGCATCAGGCCAGCGATCACCTTATGGAGTCTCAATTAATGTGACAAATCAATTTTTTATCGAATTGAGCAGACCCCAAGCACCATCTTCTCAGAACTATGAAGCTTGAAGTTTTCCGCCCAAACTTGAATTATCCCTTCATATAATGTCTGTTTTTGTCTGTTTTGTTGCTCTACTCACGCAGCTAACTCGTTGCACAATTTTCATATTTGTTCTTCAAATATGTGTATGCTTACAAATCACTACCTTGATCACGCTCTCCTGAGTGCGTTTCTCACAAATCCGTTGAGAAATATACCATTATTACTATTATCATCATAATCAAATAAGAAGTAGATCGCCGGCACACGAATTTGACGGAAGATTGGGAGAGAGCAACAAAAAGTGCAGGTAACACAGCTGGGATATAACCGAGCTCACAATGTGGGTCATACGTTCGAGTGCGCGGAGCCCCTGTTGCTATACCTGCGCGTTCAACCGAATGCATGAGCACATGCAAACATTCGCAACAGGGGTGATATACGTGATAATTGAGGTTCAAGCACTGAAAGTGATACGTAACTATGGTTGCTGCAGAGTGTCTTAGAGAGGAAACCGTTTTGAAAACTATTGGGCTAGAAACTGTGCGCGCCTATTCCAGCTCTTTACTTTCATACTTAGTAATGTTCCCAAATAAGTGTAAATATTCTTGAACATTATCTTCCATGAATATGTACTCACTCCTAGTTGACGGGCCGTTATGCAATTAAGAACTCACGGTCTAATGCCATGATTGTTTCCCTCGTTACCACATTTGTATCTACTCTTGTAACTTGATGACGTGTGTTGATTGGGGTGTAGGAATATCAGCGATTGGGTTCTTAGCAGACATTCCATTGAACGCCGTTCCAAAAGGGAAACGTACATTTTGAAACGAATCCTGCTTTTAAAAATAATGTTTCTCAAACTATCAGAAGCGAAGTTTCCGACAGAGTACTTAGTTTACCAATTGTAATTGAATATCGTTGATGAGAAAACTGAAATACACCTAATAAGTGCCAAAGTATGAGTTCGATGATGGAATAATTTCCCGCTATTTTTGCGAGGACAACCCACTATAGACGTGCTAAATTTACAGGCCCTGTGAGTGCGCTCACTGCAATTTTCAAGGTGAAACACGTGATCTCTCGGCCTGAGTACAATCATTATTACGGCGTTTTGAAGGTATCGCCGGGATGAAACTATACGACCATACGAGATTGGCAGTGTATTCTTAAAAGAATATCAACATATTTGACTGTTGTACATATATGGCAACACTTTCAGCTTACCTGTCTATTCCATACCCGCACTTGTTCTCGCTTTAGAGGGATTTCAGGTAGATATTGCTCGACGAACAATTACAATTGACGGTATCATGGAATTGCTAATAGTTGTAATTTACAGTATCGTTTGGTTGCTTCCACCTTCGGTGCGCGTAGAACGACCTGGAAATGAGTACCATGTTCCGTTCTGTAATCGAGAAATTTTAGAAGCAAATTCTGTTCACTCTGCTACATTTTTTCTGATTCAACTGAGGTCAGATGGCGTTCATATTGTAACGTGAAGCGGAAACCAGCACGCGTGCATGGAGTGAAGTTGAACAGTGTAACGGAGCGTGCTGCGGTGTTTTTGGTGCCATTTTAGTTGTTCGTGTGAGCCACGTTCGTGGTTTAATGGCTTTCTGGCTCATGCTTGTTCATGTTGTTTTCTTCTCCAGAACTGTTGTGACCCGCCCTTCTAAAGCACGCCGACCTCTTGTGCCTGCAAGTTGCTACAAAGTCGGTCCACAAGTGCTATTAGCGTTCAGATTAAAAACCGACCAGCTTATATGCTGAACACAATATACTATACGGAAACAGATCAACCCAAGATGTCTACCAGCCTCTAGAGGTTACATTCCCAGTCAATCACCACGCGATGTTTGGAATGTCAACTGTCTCTCGCGGTGCAGAAGGATATTTCCACCAAAATAACATCCAACAGAAAGAAAAATCATGACATGCACCCAAGTGCTTCTGGTAAAAGTTTATCGTTGTTCCCTGAATATGTTTCATTTCAATGTTTCCCACGATAAAAGTCGATCGCATGGGACAGCAAATAGTGTGAACGCACACAGCACATGTGGACTGTGTTTGTAGCTTGAATCAACTGGATGGAACACCTACTAATGTGATCACGCACTGTGAGCTCAGGCGTCGTTTTGGCTAATAAATTCATTACCTGCATGATTCGGGACTGCAGATTTGCATGAAATTAATGAAAGCACAAAATTTTTTACAGTTAACTGTCTGGCCACTTCCTGTCAGCAAAATCAAGACCAGCCGGTCTTCCTCCAGGTAGAAGGCCTATGCGGGCGTTTTATGGGTGCCGGAGAAAGTCCTCCACTACATTGTCAATCACAGAATTCAACAAACGCACAGATCTTGGAGATGGAACTGTCAGACAGTCCACAGTAAGTGCTATTAAAAACCAGGATTTGTACCAAAATGACTGTTTCCCCTTCGACAAAATCCTAAACGGAATGCCTTTGAAGTCCACAATTGTCTGACCTATGTTTTCCACGAGAAATTTATTTCTTTGGCTGGCAATGAGTTGTTATCACCGGCTCTTGAAGTCTTCTGATATGATCTGCATCGTGGACCCTGTTGTAGATAGAACTTGTGTAGCCTTCACCCGTTCAAACTGTTACTATGCAGTAAGCACTTGCCAAGCGTTTTAATTGGTTGCCCTTCTTCAGGTGGCACAGAAGTTGAGCCATTCGACCTGTACCGCAACGATTCGGTTGCTCACCATCCTGGTTCACCCTGATGAAGCATGCAGAATTATTGCAGCATTAATTAGCAGCTGTGAATACAGTTGAATTTATCGTTGAAGGTAGCGCTAGGGAACAGGCAACAGTGAGCTAATTTTTGTGTATCTCCAAATACACTGAACACAGGTTGATGTTAAATACAGTTGTTATGGACGACAGCATTTTGGCTGCTACAAAGTCGGCAAGCAGCGTTGTGATGGAACTGCCCACAAGGTACTCGATAAACTGTCCAGTATTCTACATTCGCATCTCCAGAAATGTGCATCTACAATGTGGTTACTTAGTTTGCTCCACAGTATCCCATCTACAAAATTAGCCCTGAATTAAACCACAAATGGAAGTCTCGGAGGTGAAGATAATTTGAAACTGGACACCAGCTACTTTGGGTCACAGACTCCGCACTCAGGCGGGCTTTTCACCTGGACCACTTCGAGAAGAAGCATTGAACGAGATTTTTGCGTTCATCAATCCTCATTGGTAGTGCATTCCGCCCACGGCCATTAGCAGCACTTCGGCTACCACGTTTGTGGGGCTGGCACGTTAAATAGGGTGCCAACGGTTTCACAACATGAATGCCCTAATAAAATGTTTCAACCTTAACGATAACCTTGTATGTAGTGTTAAAGTAGCTGCCTATGTTGGATGCATGACAATTGTTATGTGATTCATAAAAAGCCTCTGACCAAGCTACATTTAGCTATATATTCTGTTTTTGTTGAGCATTTTTCTTACGCTCGGAACCTTGATAGAGGCTGCGAGCATTCCTTGCAAAGACCAACAAAACAATTCAGTTTGCGCGCGCGAAAACCCATTTCTCTCCCGAAAGCAAATTTTAATGCATCACTAGATCTTGATATCTTTTACTTGTTTGTTGCTTGCTCTCGCGTGGTTTTCCTTCCTTGATTTACATTGTTGGACCTTTGTTTGTATGCACCCCGCTTTCATTTGCGATTGACCGCTCCACCATCACGTGACTGTTGCATTTAATCGTATTTGTGTGAACCATATACATTGCGACCACTGATAAATTCAACATTGAGGCTCGCTGCTATTTTTTATTTGGTTCATTACAATGCTGCTATACCCCAGCGCCTAATTCATAAAAGAATCGCGTTCACGACTTCCCACACTTTTGGATCCAACTCGGCTGTCCAGCAGAATCGGAACCTGTAGACGCCCTATGCATCACAGACGCGACTATTCTAATTTCGGCCAACAGACAGGCGCTACAAGTAGGCTAAAAGTTGTTGACCAAACTCTAGACTTCCGGGATCAACAGTGATTGCAATTCCTAAGTGCACAATACGTGTGATTGTTGTTTTAGCATACGAATGAGAACATTTTACGTAACACCGAATACACTACTAATTTCGTGGTTAATATGCTGCGTCATTACCAGTGTGTAGAGAATGACCTGGGTTTGAGTTTGGCATCATGCCGATCACTATTGGGTTTCCTGATTACCACGATATGTAGTCAAACAGTACTGAATCGTTCGCTGACGATTCAAGTTCACACCGAGTTACGCGTAATCTGTTGATCCAGTAAACGCCTCTCAATATTCAACGGCAGAAGTAATCTATCCTCGGAACGGTTAACGAGAAGGCGCACGTAATAACTGGATTTAATACGATGCTGATTGAATCAATGTACAAGAAAATTGTCTCTCACCTTGAATGTGAAAATCCTCGGAAATCTAAGAAAGAAAGTGCCCGCACAACAAATTGACAACCAGACACCGATCAACAATGGTGGACGATAAAACGGGTTGAACTCACTCAAACAAATAGTCATTGGTTGGGTCAGAGCAAAACGGCTGTTCGTGCATCGAGAAACGACGGAAATCGTGAGTTACTCAAGGAAAAATACGGAAGAAAAATGTCTAATTTCGGCATTTAGAAGTTTACAGGGTTCGGACTAAATAGGGGTAAGGGAAACCGTCAAAGTAGGTAGTGTAAGAATAAGGATAAGTAATGTATCTCATTTGGGGAAGAGAACAAAGCTTAGGGCCATCTTTCAACATCAGGCAGAGTTCAGCAATCTCAAACTAACGCAACAAACCTTGGAAAAATCAACATACAGGTTTCAGCTTTATTTCAGTAAAAGCTAGACGTGTGGCTATTTTGTGATATTTTTGTCGCAAAAAGTGGATTACTTACAGAGCTTCCAAGAACCGTGGGAAGATATGATAATTTCAACTTCCAACAAACGTAGGATTTTGCCGGAAAACTGCATGAATGACTTCAGTGTTACATACACTACGTGCGTGTTTGCAGCTCATGGTCAATCAGTGGACGCTTGGACCAGAACAATATGACTATCTGTACCATAGTAACCTCAGTATAGTGTGATTATCTGATAGAACTCGTGTTGTTGCCTTAAACTTGGACTACGCCAGCCGCAGTTCACTATGTGTTCAGTGAAATCAGTTCGCGTATTTCCAATTTTTCGGTAGTGCTGACGGGTTTTACAATAAAGTTTTCACGTCATTAAAGGAGAAACCGGCCTAATTGCTAGATTCTTATTTTGCGGTGCATTCCGCGGTGGATGCTTTCTTGTTCCATGCACCTCCTGAAAATCGGCGCTCACACTGACTGAATTGAATTAACAACCTGTGGTTTTCATGTACATACTGCACTTGGCTGTAATTCGTACCTGCCTGTTATTTATAGGGTTTTCATATAAAGAGCCAATCGGGCCCCATTGAACCTTCCATTTTTCATCTCGTTCTGCCCGACTGAGCAGGTTCATATCAGCCCACAAATTACGTCAACTGCTGCCTGGAGCCCGTCTGGTTTGTCCACAGCCGTGTCGGCGTTGGGACAAATGTACAAGCCAAGAAGGTTTTCTTTCCTGCCTTCGCTTATTTTCATCCAACACCACATCAGCTCGAACAATGTATAAAGCGAGTATGCGGTAACTTTCCAGTTCCGCGTTGGGTTTCACAAACTGATTCCACCCTTAGTGGCCCTTGGAGCGTGATTCCATTGTGCACGAGTTGCCCGGAAAATCAGTGACGAATAATTTGTTCAGATGTCATTATACTCTAACGCAAACGTATCTTCAAGACAGTATCCACCTATGTGTAACATGCAGGCCAGCCGACTCTACTCTGGATGCCCGTGAATTCGCGGACCAACCTTCGGGCAACGTGGACGCACCAGGGGACAGCGCTCTTCCGAAGTAGGGGTTCGAACAACAGTTCTGGAAAGAGAAACAATACGAACAAACATGAGCCGAAGGCCCAGTAAGCCATGCACACGACTTACACAAACGACAGTTAAAACGGCACCGACAACACAGCAGCACGCCCCGTTACACAACTCAAATTCAATCCGTGCGCGCTCGCTGGTTTCGGTTGCGCGTTACATATGTGACCACCGATTCCGCCACAAGTTGTGGAATGTTATGCGTTACGATGAATGTAAATCATGTGTACATTTTCGATATTCTTACCGTGTCATTAATCGGGTGGCCACTTGCCAAGGTTATCTCCATTTCCACTGCCTCCGGTTAAGTCTCATTCATTCTCATGCCAACTTCTTACTTCTTGCTACATTATACATGATATACCACCTAGTGGTCGAGTTGCCTGAGACCTGGAAGACTGAATTAATGGAGAGAAATCGCGAAAACTAATGGTGGTGGGCAGGGGATGTGACAATAATGATAACGAAGATATCCTTCACAGAAAAACACGCAGTCCATCATTTCACTTTCCAGGACAAAGCGGTTTCCTGGTGAATACGTGGCCAACTTGGTCCAACTGACCAGGATAGACCGACCTCCGGCCTGTCTTTTCTACTTCACTGTCCAACCAGAGACTAAAAATTTCAGTGAGTGGAACATTTTCACGGAACTAGTTTTAGCGATGGCTAAAGACTGTGATTAACTTAAGAAAGATAGTCTTCAGCGTAATATACATACCTAACTTGAGAACAGGTGGTTCTCGTTTAAGTGTAAATCTTGTTTTTCCAGGCTGTTCAAGTAGCTCCGGGGCACTCAGTTGCCGTGTGCCTCTGGTTTGGCCGTTTCCAGAGTTAATATTGCAGTGTTTTATGGATAACTCTAGTTAGTAACATATCAGATTGATCCGAATGTAGTATGCGTATTATGACGCACTTTTATCATCCAATAAAATTTTGCTCAGGGCCAAGCTAAGCGTTGTAATTTTCACCCGGGATGTTTCGATTGTTCTCGACACTAGTTTGATTTTTTTGGTTTTCCTACCCCTCGAGGACTTCTGGTTAATAAACCCACAATGAGACATAATCTCCGCGAGAATGTTATATTTTCGTATCATTAAATATCGTCAAGTATACCGGGAACGTCTAAGACTTGACACCAGTAATGTTAGTATCTTCCTCGGTACTACCCCTACCATCTTGGAGAATGGAAGTATTTCATTAGCAAAACCTAGTAATTTTCATTATGGTTGCTTCATGTTTTTTCACTCTGGTGATGACAAAGGTGAGAAAGCAGTGGAGGGAGTGTGTCCAATCCCATCCGTTTAAATAATACAAGACCTGTACGGTTCAGGTGAGTTCCGTGGATAACAGATAAGCGAATTACTATGATGAATTCTACAGTAACAGCCTCCTCAATTCCTGATGCGGTATGATTATACTCCACTCAGGAGAAATCTCTCAGGAACAGTGATGTGAAGCTGCTTATCGTTACATCAGAGCCTCCTGTTTCCGGCCCGCATTTTGGCCGGAGAACTATACTGAACACTCCCAGTCCAACTACAGTACCTTGGTACCAGCTGTTGTGTTACCGACGACAGAGCTCGTCTCACCGTTCATGTCCTTCTCTCTCAAGCCCCTTTCCAATGACTTGCACCTGCAGGATTGAAATACCATCAAATTCCTCGATTCGATAGCCTATCTTTCAACACACACTGGTCCAGTTGTCGCAGCCTTCGTTTTAGCTCCAAGTCTGCTCCAACGAAGTTGGAACAGTTGTCACTATTAATGGCGTCCGGGTTGCCCCGCCTTCCCAAAAATCGCACTAGAGCCATGAGGAAAGAGCCCGTAGACATGAAGTGGGCCACTTCGATGTGAATGGTTTGAGTCTGTAAACAGGTAATTATGCTGCCATACCGTCCGAGCTCGCTTCTTCTCGCAGACACCTTAAATGGGTCGAAATAATCCACCCCACAGTAACTGAATGAGTAACCGTCGACCGACGCTCTCATCGACAAAATTGGCGCCATCAGTTGAGTGCACTGTACAGCATAAACCTTGTTACAGTGACAGCACTCAATTAACGAACGCCATACCTTTTAAAATCCAAAACCACCTTCTGATGCTGGCAAGTACATGGAAGGCACTCATATGCCCTGCGGACTCGTGATAGTGGCGTATCAAAGGATTAGTGACAGTACCGTGACTAGGAATAATCACCAGCTTCACACCGTTTCCATTTTTTGATCGGATTTTATCTCCAAGATGCAGTGCTCCATCTATCAACGCTGACAGCATTCTTTCAATCTACACACCTTACCAGGATTTACGGCGGACGGTCACAGGACCCTGAGTTACTTTGAAAACTCGCGCTCTTGCACGAGCTTTTCTAGTTTGAGACAAAAGGCATTGATTTCGCACGTACGAAGGGTTCCTACTCTGAATGACGCACTTTGTCAAGTGGATATAACCACGGACACAAAGTTAGCGTAACGTGATAACCAAGCTATGGCCCGCAGAAACTTAGTCCAACTAGAGTACCTTGGTATCAGCTGGTGCAGTATGAAATTAGGGTCAGATTCCGTGGCAATCGCATGAGTGCGCCTAATTTTGGGGTCTCCCCTTAATAAGCACAAGGTTGGCACTTTCTGTCATTGTTCTTCTAAGTTCAACAGAAAACTAGGACCCCGCAACCAGAGGTTCATCTTCTTGGTCAAGGCTTGTGACACTCCCCCAGACGCCACATCGACCGGATTTAATTCAGAATGCACAAGCCTCCACTGTGAGACAGAAGTAAGGTCGTGGATGAGTTCTACACGACTGGCAACGAAAGTTGCCAAAGGCGATGAGGTGTCCTGTAGGTATTGCAACACCACTTTCGAATCTGTCAGTGGTAAAACGTTACGTGTCGCAGTCAACTCACTAATAGGGAAGTATATTGGCTTGGACGATAAAACGACTGCATTTATCTCCTTATTTTTGTGCGATTTCTATCTGTCTTGTTCTTGCGGCAAACCTATCGCAAAGTGACCATGCCTGAGTATTACACTACTATCAGTCATATTCAAGGCTAGCTTGTCCTCCACAGAAGGCTTTGTTCTCCGAAGTGCATCCGTCACTGTAACTCAAATCATATATCCTTCAGATCGGATGATCTAACGATACCGGACGTACCCCGATGAGGTTTACAAAGTGTTCATTCCTGGCTTCGGTTCGACATGGACCTCAAAGGCTCCAACCGAAAATGGTCTTATTCGCAGAAGGCTCGTTGATGCTGCCCAGTCTCTGCTCCAGCACCCAGTGTGCTTCGGGTCATCGCATCCTATCAGAATCCCTACGCCTATTCTAGTTAGACTCTTGAAGGAACCACCCTTCAGGTGCGTCAATCTATCTACCTTTGATTGGTGGACAACTTCAGCCTGAATCAGTGGCAGCTGTTTCATCGTATAAAGTGAATCAGCTGTGATGGAGTGCTCCTGATACAACGATTGCAACTCAATCGATACCTTATTGCATGATGTTGCAGAATTTCCGTGTAGAGTACGGAACACCATCTGGCAGAGCTGTCCCTGCAAACCAACTGTCCTTGCAATAGATTCATCGAGCAATGCAGTGTCAGACCCGTTATCCAAGAAGGCATACGTTGTCACTGACGCTTTCGGGCTAACCAACCTGATCGGGACGAATCCTGGACACACGCCGTTTATATTGGACGCAGCACCGCACAAGGATGACTTTGTCGTTACTTCCTTACCCTGTTCGGGCCTATCCTCATGGACCAACGTTTGATGGCGTCGACCGCAACCCTGTACCACACATCGTATCTGTACTCTACAGGATTTGACAGCATGGTTCGATTCTAGGCAAACAAAACAGCGTCCGGTGTTCTTCAGAATTGCTTTGCGCTGTTCCAAAGACTGACCGCTGAGCCAACCGCAATCGGATATACCATGGTTGCCCTTACAAGCCGGACACTTCAAGTTCACCTTCTCGTAAGGCACACCTACTCCGACGTTGCACCTCGAGTATCTGATTCCAGAATGTCCAGAGAATGGTGAGTAGCTCGTCCTGCTTTCTGGGCGAGCAGCCAACTGACCATATTGACTAGTACTGATAGCCACTCTTTTCTCCAAAACGCTTGACAAATCGCTAAAATTAAGTTTTCTCCCGTACTCAGTTATACCCTCGGCAACTTCTGCCCATCTTTCCTGAAGATGATGAGGCAATCGCTCAACTGATTTAATGAGGTTTGTTGTGCAGTTTAGCTTTGCACCGTATTCTAGCTGCATTAACAGCGCCTGACAGCCTTTCATTTGGCTGGCTAGTCCACGCAAGTCATCAGCGTTGCCAGCAACTAATCTGGGACCCATGAAAACCTTCTTACTCAATGCTTGCATAATATCATGTCGGCGGCCAAACTGCTGGTGCGAAATCCTCATGGTCACTGTAAAACCCACCTTCTTTGACAAGAGTGCACGGTGCTTAATTGTCTCTTTCACCTTACCACGAGAATAATGCAACAAGTACGGAAGCTTTGATCCTCCATCAACTAACTTGTCTACCACGTTACCTTCAAAATTTCCGAGCAAGATAAAGTGGTTCTTTGGAGACCCATCGAAACTATCCATCTCAATTTTCGGGAGACTAGCTCCAAGAACCAAAGGTCTGAGAGCCCGCTCTAACGACTCGACAGGGTCTAAACAAAAGGGGTTTTATTTCGTAGGCCCTCGATTGACCAGGGTGGCATGGTGTACCAAACTTGGTACCGGCTGTCGGGGCGAGCTCAGATTTCGCAGCCCTACCCTGTTTTTTATGGGGTTAAGCAGTCTGCGTCTCAGTTCTAGCTCTTCTGCCTTCAAGACCAGCTCTTCCTCTAACAGGTCATCAGGAACTTCATTAGAAATATTCATCAGAGCACGATTAAGCGAAACAGGCAAAACAGCACTGGATTTGTGCACACTCTCCATCTTCTCCGGTGGGACTACCACCGTCCTTATCGTTATCTCTGGGCCGGATCCCTGCTTAGTCCTAGGGGCCCCAAACAAAAAAACCATGCTTAGCAGCACCCGGTTCAGGTAGGACCCCATCAAGAAGAAAATTTTCAGAATTACTTAAAACATTTGGCACGAAAGAATCGTTCGTAAACTTCACAGAATTAGGATTAATAGAAAGGGGGACATTACCGTAGTCATTGGTATCTAAGTGATTTTCGTCCAACAGGGGGAATTGTTTATGGGACATTGTAGCGGCTTCAATTGATAGAGAAGTGCTTGATCGTCCGGTGGCAAAACGCTGGCCACGAATGGCAGGATCAGACTCGATAACGCCATAATTGTAAGGACCGGAGAAAAACTTCCACGATGTTCGTCTTCGTCATTCTTGCAGAATGACGGAATTCCCTGACTGGATTACGTTCGTCCTTGTTAGAGTGTAAAGGTCTCAGTCAGGTGTTGAAGAGCTCCAGTACTATTGAATCGTTCGATAACGATTCAAGTTCACACCGAGTTACGCGTAATCTGTTGATCCAGTAAACGCCTCTCAATATTCAACGGCAGAAGTAATCTATCCTCGGAACGGTTAACGAGAAGGCGCACGTAATAACTGGATTAAATACGATGCTGATTGAATCAATGTACAATGTACAATGTACAAAGCTTAGGGCCATCTTTCAACATCAGGCAGAGTTCAGCAATTCGAACTAACGCAACAACCTCGACAAAATCAACACACGTGCTTTAAATTGGCATTACCCGCCCATCAATTAGTGCATGTTCTTCCCAGTTGCACCTAGTTTCTAAAAGATCTCCGGGCGATTGGAGGCCATGTGGTGATTTTCGAGAATTCAGCAGTGCTACCGGACCGGATCGTTGCCCCATTCTTCGCGTCCAAGACTTGACCTTGACTCTAAATCCTAAGCGCGCCTTCTTTAAACTCGACCTGACGCATGCATAGTACGGAATTCTCGTCGCTGGAGAGGACATCCCCAAGACTGCTTTATAACAACTCCATTTGGTCTGTATGAGTTCCGTTGAATGCCCTTTTGGCCTTTGAAATGCAGCCCATGCGTTCCAACGTTTTATGATTAGAGCTGTACGTGGTCGCGAATTAGTCTTTGTCTAACTTGACGATGTTTCGGTCGCCAGCCGTTCCGCCGAATTACGCGAAACAAATCTTCGTGTTTTGCTGAGGCGCTTGAATGAATGCGAGGTATATCTCACTTCAGAAAAACGCGTTTTTGGATCCTCGTCCCTTCAGTTCCTCGAACAGTATATAGACGTGGGTGGTATCAGACGTTAGACACCAAGGTGCAAGCGCTGTAGGAATAGCCCATTCCTGATCCCATCGAAATGCTTCAGCGTCCCATCGGAATTGTTAACTATTACCACCGCTTTATTCCTCACTGCTCGCAGCTTCTGAATCCATCAACCAACATGCTCCATGGTTCTAATAGGGCAGTATTTCAAGTCCTGGGGCGATGCAAGCGTTCAAGAATGTAAAGGCAGCACTCAGCGACGCGACGACCCTCGCAAATTTCAATCTAGGGCCGATTGCTCATCTGATTCTTTCGACTGACGCGTCTAACCATGTTGTCAGTGTACTTCTTCAGGAATGCGATTGTGGTGTATTTCGACCGGTCTCATTTTATTCCAGGATACTATCGTCCGCGCAAACACATTGTGGCACCTTTGGTCGTGAGCTGTTTTCTATCTATTTGCCCATTCTTCAGAAGGAAGTAACTCCGCCGGTTTAACATATCACAAACCTTGAGTCTACGTTTTTAACACCGGTCAAGATAAATATGTCCCCAGCGAAATATGGCACCTCTATTTTGTAGCGCAATTCACAATGGATATCCGACATATTGACAAAACCTTCAATATGACCGCTGATCTCTTCTCAGGACTACAGGCTAACGCGGCTTTTAGCCAGCAAGATGAGAATCAAATGTCAACTCCCTATTTTCCACCCATTTGCATCCCACCTTTTCAATGTTCTCGTATCCCCTTGCCATTTTCCGACTGCACTTTTATGTGTGATACTTCCGCGGTCCTTGCACGTCTAACCCTATCCTTTTCTCTTCGTCAGTCCAATCTTCTCCAATCACATCCTCTGTCTCACTCTGTTGTCCGCGTCACGCTCAAATTGAGTGCTGCCCGTCACGTCAGATTCCCTGTGAGCAATGATTTGTGCTGTTAGATTAAATCATGCCTTCACTGCAAGTACAGCAAGATACATCGCCACGTCGTACCCTCCCCTGGAAATTTCTCCACTCTAGACGCACGTCTTTCCCGCATCTCTGTCAATCTAGTTTTCACATTACTCCCATCGAGCGTCGAAACGTTCCTGCTTACATGCGTCGACAGATTCACACGATGGCCCGTTGCCTTTCCTATTAGCGATATTTCGCCCGAGACGGTCACCAGAGCTTTTCTCTAACATCGGTTGCCAACGTTGGTGTTTCATTGTTCGTCACCACAGACCGAGGTTCATAGTTCCAGTCAGCCCTTTTCCGCGACTTCATCCGACTGTTGGGTTGTACACACATCAGGTCGACTGCATACCATCTTGCTTCTAATGAAAGTGTTGAGCGTTTTCATCGACAGTTGAAAATATAACCTATGGTGCAGTCTAGAGAGGGTTGGACAGAGCACCTACCACTCGCAGTTGATATCTTCAACCAAAGCACACAAACTGCAACGGGTCTGACAAATTACGAGCGCCGTCTCAAACTACATATGGAAGCACTCCATGCAATTCCTACCCGACACCACCCCTGACCTCAACAACTCAACATGAGCTTGATGACTTGCAATCGTCTTTTCGTTCGTCGTGACACAGTTTGGCGCTCATTTTGACCATCTTATGGTGGCCGACTCAGAATGATCTCACAAACGGACAAAGTTTTCATCAGTGAACGCTCCGGAAAGCAAGTCATTCCAAATATCGATCACTTCAAAACGGTCTGCGTCGGCACACATCGGGAACTTCCTTCCCAGGAAATTAGCCATTCGACCGAACCACAGAACCCTGAAACATCCATCCACTCACTCCCCATGCATTCGACTCTTCAACTGCAATTGACTGTGATGACAAAAAAGCACATATCCCCGTCCGTATACCAAAAAGACTCATGCAACATCATTTCCCTTCCCTCATATGTTTCTATTCCGTCCAACTACGCGTTCCGGTGGCCACATTACATTACCAGCCTGTTTTTGTTGACAACTTCCATATCTCTTATCCTTACGATTTTCGAACATTTAACTCTCACAGTGTTCTGGAGTGGGCGGGCTATAGAGTCCTTCCTTAGTTTTGCTTACTGACATTAATTCACGTTCGTGCAACAACGTATTTTTGCGTCACCTTCGCACGTTGCTAAAACCGATTTAAATGACATCGCCATAACAATACAAACGTTGTTTTCACCAGTTTGTTCTGTTGTCTGTTGCGCAGTCGCTCGACGATACTACAGGGATCTTCCACCGACTTTCCTTTAACCCCGCCGTACTACAATGTCGCAGCTCCGATCGCGCTCCAGCGGTCCGCAGTAACCCCGAAATACCCTTGCTTCCCGGATAGTGGTTATTCGGGATATTATTAAATTCGCCGTTACATAGTTACCTTCATTCACCTTTTGTGTGTTGAAGGTGACCCGGTTAGGTACGTTTGCATTTTCACTCAGATTATTCAGAAACTCGCTTTTCAACAGTACATGCTTTAAATTTCATATCAAGCGGTCGGATACCCTTGGAATCAAAAATCTGACCCGAAACTTTCAGTGAATCAACACGGGGGCACATTCCGAATTTGGAAAAAGTGCGAACAGCAGGCAGAGATGTTCGTGTTCGCAATGCTGTCGGATAGCAATCAACACACCATCGAGGTAAGCGTGATCAAAACCGAAGCCGCAAGTACCCTGATCCATAGAAAGTTGAAAAGTTCAGGTAGCGTTTCGTAGAACACAGAATTTGGAGAAACCCAAAAGGACCAAAAGTCACCACTGTCGCCGGTTTTGGAATATCACCAGGGCTTCAAGGAATTAATTATACGCGTGCACTAGGTCAACCTTGAAAAAAAGTTTGTCTATCTAGGTTGAGGGAGAAGTCGTAGATATGAGGACTGGGGTAACGATCAGCGACTGCGACATTCTTGAGTGCACGGAAGTCACCGCACGGACGTTAACTTGCCCACACCTCTGAGAACCACATGTGGTGGGGCTGACCAGCAACCGTTGGATGGCTGGATAAAACGTGTTAGCGATATATGAGCAAATCCGGCTTTACCAGCTTTCAGCTTTGCTGGTGATAACCGATGCGTTCGTGCGGTAATAAGACGACCCTTATTAACCACGTGGTGAATTATTTCGTTTTCAACTATGAGCCCGTACTGCCAGGGGGTTGTGGTTTGCGGGAACCTTTGGAGCAACGCAGAAAATCGGAGTGCGGTGTCAGGTACGAGTGAGCGCGGACCATTTTAGCGCATGTTTCATGCACTCCTAGCAAACTCGCATCGTCCAGAGGTTTGTTTCACTCTAAATCAACATTACTTCCGAAAACTGAATAAACAGTATCGACATTTACATTGTGAACACCTGCAATGGTGAATATTTGACGGAGTTGTCGTCGCAAGCCTAGATCATGTGTACATCAGCATATACCGTACGTTGCGATTCAGTTTCCATTGGTGGTTTGTAGTACAGGAAAAGTGGCTGAGGAAGTCTGTTCCGTTCATCGTGGAAATGTATTTCGGTTCCGGTACAGGTGAGTATTCTGACATCTGCAAACTTACTTGATATGAAGAATGAGCGTCATGTTGCACTTAAGCCAGAGACAGTCGCCACCTCTACTGACTGGCCGATGCGTTTTTCAAGGATGTGGATTCGAAAAAGCATGCTTAATTGCACTTCGTCGCGCGGTAACCGAAGTTCTGGTGATACACAAAAATTAATGTTCGTGCTCGGCGTATGAAAACGTTGACGATTGAATGCACCCATGCTGGATGATAGACGATTCGTAAAAGAAAATCGGTTCACCACTGTCTGCATCTCTGTTGTGAGTGCAGTCAACTGCTCAGTAAAACCCCATTTGGTTGCTGAGGTGGAGCGGTTAGTGTGATCAGTGGTAGTTGGAAGGATGAGTTAGCTCTCAGCGTTTTATCGGCAACGTCAGCTAGCCTTATAATGGGGACGGTAGGACTGAACGATACCATTATGTCTCAAGTAGGTGGAGGCAGATGTTTCAGTCAGGGATTTTGAAAAATGTAATCGCCCATTCTTCGGACTCAAGCAGCTGTTTCATATGTCGGTTTATAGGACGGCTGACGATCTCTTAACTCAATATTGGAAACCAGTTGGTCCAGTTTCTTCTGCTCTGATAGCTCAGTTCTCTTTACTAGGGCTTCTTTTAAAATGTCACATGGGCTCTTGGAAGGTAATTCATGGATGTGACCGAAAGCTTCTTCCGCAACTTCATTTGACGTAGACTGAACATCAAGCCAGTGTATCACAGGCTGGGATTTAACACTGATAGCCTCGAATATAGCTTTAACTTGTCCAAACCACAGTCGGGAACTAGTGATACAAAAACTGCGGAGTCCACTACTGACAAATGCCTTAAAGAAATCATTCTTGTCCAGTGTAGCCGCTCTTGACGCGTGAGATCGTTCACATACAGGCTGGACAATGTGGTATCCAGAATGAGGACAAATTCTAGAAAATGATATCCGATGAGCATGTTATTGATCCGACGGGAACCTACCATTGAGATTCGGATCTGTAACTTGAGCAGATTAACGTCTACCATAACGAGGCCAGCGGCAGTAAGTACATCCCACGTGCGATTCTGGTAGGCCTGTAGCCGGGTACAGTAGGCAGTGTCCGGGCTGGACCTTTCGGCTAACTCTTTCATCTAGTCAACTTCGTGTTTGGTCACAGCGGGGGTGGGAATTAATAGGTAAGTTATCATTACACAGAAAGTGCGGAGTTGGTCGACTCCGTTCTCGACGTTGTTCGGAAGGAAGCGGAATCATGCTATTGTCTGCGAGGCTTTCAACTGACCCACTCTTTGGGTGACGGAAGCGGCTCCGGTATGGGCACACATGATTGCCAAAATCCGAGAAGAGTATCCCGATTGCATTATGAACACCTTTTCCGTCGCGCCCTCCCTGAAGGCCTAGGATACAGTCGTTGAACCATATAATGCAACACTATTGGTGCATCAGCTCGTCGAAAATACCGACGAAACATATTGTATTGACAACGAAGCCCCCTGCGACAACTGCCTCCGTACCCTGAAACTCACTGCTCCAACTCATGGAGACTTGAACCACCTGGTCAGTGCAACCATGTCCGGTGTTCCGACTTGTCTTCATTTCCCGGGTTAACTTAATGCTTATCCGCGCAAGCCGGCTGTCAAAATGGTCCCGTTCATTCGGATGCATATCTTCATGCCTGGGTTTGCCCCACTGACCAGCCGCGGTAGTCAGCAGTATCGTACCCTGTCTGTCCCCGAGCTGACTCAACAAATGTTCGACGCTAAAAGCATGATGGCTTCTTGTGACTCTCGTCACCGCCGCTACTCGACGGCGGCTGCTATTTTCCGTGGCAGGATGTCCATAATGGAGGTCAGCGAGCAGATGCCAAATGTGCAGAATGAGAACTCCAGATATTTTGTCGACTGGATTCCGACCAACGGGAAGACCGTCGTCTGTGACATTCCCCCTTGTGGTTTGAAGATGTCGGCCACGTTCATTGGGAACAGCACCGCAATACAGGAGCTCGTCAGGCGCGTGTCGGAGCAGTTCACATCCATGTTCCGTTTTAAGGCTTCCTTGCATTGGTACACTGGCGAGGGCATGGATGAGATGGAGTTCACCGAGGATGAGTCTAACACGAACGATCTTGTAAGTGAATATCAGCAATATCGAGATGCGACGGCAGAAGAAGAGGGCAAGTTTGAGGAAGAATTGAATGAGGCTTATAGATTTTTCGCATTTCATTAGGGGCATTTCCTAAGCTTTCCACATTAACTTGCAGTTTTCGATTGTAATGCAATTGCCATCGTTATGTGGGAAAAAGGGCAGTGATCGCGCATAACCCAGCGTGCGTCTCCCATGCGCGTTGGGAAATATATATTATCATGATTATTATTTGCCGACTTCACCACCATTTTAGGCCATTAAAAGAAGATCCTCCAAAATAGGTTCAGTAAAACACAGCCATATGGGGTTCACTGACTTGTGGTGGAAAAAGTTAATGAACTACAAAAAGCCTCGGTAAAAAAAATAGCGAGTGAAGTCAAGAACTGCAATCATCGGGGTCTAACAATATTCGTGGAACGTCAAATGGTATCGGGGAAGAATTCTATCGAGGAATTCGCCAGATCTCCGGAAATACTGTGGAACAAAGACCAACGAAGTACGCTTGCGAGTGATCTTAACGGATGGCACGGTGATGTGACACTTCGCCCTTTAACCCTTGTGCCAAATATCGGGCACCCCAGTTACGCTTGAGTGCTAGTCGTAGACCGTGATTTCTGGGGAATTCATAGGTGTTTCGACAAAGGGTACAGTTTGCTTTCACTTGTAATCTAAAACAAATGGGTGGAGAAGTCATAAGTGATTGAACGTGGGGTGGTTTATGCCTTCACCCGCAAGCTAGAAAAATTGAGCGGAAATTTCGTGAGCTTTCAAGTGGGGAGTGTTCCTCGATGTCATTCGTTCAGCAAGTCACCTTGTCCGCATTCCGGCGTACGTCTTGCTCTCATGAAAGATTTGCAACTGTGGTAAGAGGGAATGGCTATAACATGCTTATAGGCATTCCAAATACAACTGAAAAATATCGCCGATTCGTCCAGTTTCTGTGAGTACTCCTTACTCCTCATGAGCCAACAACGGTTCAACCGCCGAAAACAATCACGTTTACCTGATTAATCGCACTCAAAATCAAGGAACATGTCTCACAACATCGACAACATCAATGTTCATTGTATTCGACCATTAATTCTCTCGGACATCGTGAACCACCAATTATTGTTATTTTTCCATCGATCGTTGTGTAACAGGCAAACCGAACGTTCTTGCTCCGTGTTACTAATACACATGTAAACCCATTTTGTGCAGCGTGGAGACACCGGGGTCAGCGTTTCTCAGAAGTGGGGGTTCCAACGATAGTTCTGTAGAAGGTGGTAATAGAAACAAGCGTGAGCCGAGGACCCAGTAAGACGTGCACACGACTTACACCAACGAAAACCAAAATGGCGCCGAACGCACGCTGCGTTATAGCTGTCTCATTCATCTGCCGCTCACCCCTTGCTTACGTCTTTGGTAGACTGAAACAAAAACATTCCCACCAACACGATTCAACGAATTCGTGGGGTGAAACACGTCACAATTCGTTCAGCAAGTCACCTTGTCCGCATTCCGGCGTACGTCTTGCTCTCATGAAAGATTTGCAACTGTGGTAAGAGGGAATGGCTATAACATGCTTATAGGCATTCCAAATACAACTGAAAAATATCGCCGATTCGTCCAGTTTCTGTGAGTACTCCTTACTCCTCATGAGCCAACAACGGTTCAACCGCCGAAAACAATCACGTTTACCTGATTAATCGCACTCAAAATCAAGGAACATGTCTCACAACATCGACAACATCAATGTTCATTGTATTCGACCATTAATTCTCTCGGACATCGTGAACCACCAATTATTGTTATTTTTCCATCGATCGTTGTGTAACAGGCAAACCGAACGTTCTTGCTCCGTGTTACTAATACACATGTAAACCCATTTTGTGCAGCGTGGAGACACCGGGGTCAGCGTTTCTCAGAAGTGGGGGTTCCAACGATAGTTCTGTAGAAGGTGGTAATAGAAACAAGCGTGAGCCGAGGACCCAGTAAGACGTGCACACGACTTACACCAACGAAAACCAAAATGGCGCCGAACGCACGCTGCGTTATAGCTGTCTCATTCATCTGCCGCTCACCCCTTGCTTACGTCTTTGGTAGACTGAAACAAAAACATTCCCACCAACACGATTCAACGAATTCGTGGGGTGAAACACGTCACAAGATAGTGACGACTTCAGTAACTTCGAAGTTGTTCTCGTCCCACAAATTACAGAGATGTTTGCGATCTACCGATTACACGCAGTATCTTTTGTCGTTGGTAAACTGGGGACTTCGAGCGATAACCTGTCTCCAGGAGCTGTTGAAACCCAACCTCCGTTCTATAATACTTGCAATTTACCCGTTGCTGCTTTGATTTGTCTTCATTCCTTCCTTCGGAACTCCACCCGGGTTTCCCTGGAAGCTGACCTGATGTTTCCCGGCTGGAAATGTTCTGCTCTGTTTGCACTGTTCAAAGGCAAAACCCTCTTTGACCCACGGAGCTTTCATTCTGTCCCACTTCTCCCAAACGATTCAAAACCGTTGAAAGGCCCCAAAGTCGACGCATTTCATACTTATAGAGAAGCCAGTGGACATCCACATCATTCACAGCACCGTTTTCAACGCATTTGGTCATGATTTCCTAACCTTAACATTGTCAGAGGTTAATGAACACCAGTAACTGACCTCGGTTTGGGAGTTGGTGCCAACTACTCAGACCTATCTAAGGCCTTCGACAAAGTCCCTCACTCACTTCTGCTCCGAAACCTTCTCACTTTGGTTCTGGTTATCCCCTCTGTTTCCGCGTGCGGCATTATTTGTCCTCTCAACAATCCCGCACATCATCTGCTCTTTGTTTGGCTCCTTCAGAGGTCCTTCCAAGTTCTGTTCGCGGCCTCCCTCTTACCTATATATTTTGAACGGCATTCTACCTCTTCCTCTTTTCAACTGTCTCCCCTATGGGAATGATCTCGAAATATGCCATCTCTATAATTCTGTTAAGGGCCGCTCTATCTTGCAGACCGATCTGCATACGTCCCATTCTAGATATGTAGCCGATATTTTTCCATTTAGCCTATTCGAACGGAAAGTCCGCCGTCTTGGGAGCACTGTTAATCACATTCACCATGTGGGTAATGCACCCGTCGCTTGAGTAATCAGCGTCAGAGACCTGGCTTCTATCATTTCGACAACATTTCCACCTTCTCATATATATCGATAACTCGCTTCATCGGTGCGGCTCTGCCCAGGGGTACTACGTGCATCATATTGGCTTATCGACTATACGATGTTCACCCGCAAATTGATCTACGCATCTGTGCTCATCATACCATCTTACTACTCTCCGCTTTCCCGCTGAACTTGACCTCCCTGTGACGTGGGTAACTCGGAAGTTAGTTTGAACATTCTTGCTGCCATTGCCTACCCCTATTTTCGTTCTTTTTGTGCCTGGTAGATCAAAAATTTACATACGGTCACTGTTATCCGTCGTCGAATAGCGTGTCAATTCATAACTTAGTGAATTATTTGGGTTCCATAGTGTTGTGAACCAAGAACACGGATGGCACAATGGTTATTTATTCGTAAAACCAGTACACGGGTTATGCCTTCTAGCAGGACTTTGAACTGAAACAATCATTTGCACAAAACTGATCTCAGGACGTCCCGGTCGCTATGTGTGTCGGTGCTCAGTTGTTTCATGTAGCAAGAATCATTGTATATGAGGCTGCACTCCAATTATCCTTCTCGTACCTTCCTTGTGCTTGTCCAACGGGCATTTCGGTGTTGAAATTTACGCCGTTGCCTCGTTACTGGATAGTGGTAGCGTAAGAAGAATAGTGCACCCTCCCGTCCTTACTACAGTAGTATCCAAAATTTTCGCCTCAAGTTTCCTTTTCTTTAACAACTGTCGTTTTGGCTCACAGACCATAGCACACTGACAAGCACAAGGATCAGCAGCACCGGCAGATCGGGGGTATCGAACGGTTGCGGTCGACTCGGTTGCCGCAAGACTGTCCAGGAAAATATTTAGTAGCAAATTTTTTGAAACCGTGCCTATTCAAGCATGATGCCCCTAGGGATGACCAGTAAGCTTTGCTCACTTCTTCAAAAAGACCATTTATCTGTATGAGCTGTCTTTTTGGGTAAGCTGATCCCCACCTGAGCCCATGCTCGTCCCTCTGTTCGCCATCTTGAGTAGGCAGAAACCAGGCACGTGCAAGCCTAGTTGAAAGACATCTAAGAGTTTCAATGCACGACAGATAGCCACGATTGAAAAAGCTCTGGCTGGAACACAGAAAGTATTATCCGACATGAAGTCAGAACTGAGCTCGTTGAATCATCATATTGCGCCCGTTCTTTCAGGCGTGGCGGTTGCTCTCAAGATGGTTGCTATGTCCTCAACTTAAAATGAAGAAGCCACAACGAGTTTGAATGACAGAGAATTTTGGGAGAGGTGGCTTGTTTTGTAAAGACGATTCCCGATCACGTCCTCCTCAAGAGAGCAAACCAGAACGGTGTTGAACGCTTATTTCTCTCCAGGGTTTGCACGCAGGAATCCTGCCAGCACACCTCGTACCAACGCTACCAGGAAGTCACCCGGACGTTTTTGACGTTACTGTCAAAGGTTAGCCTGCTGGATGTAATGGAGAACCGCATGAACCGAAGAAAAGCCATGTTAATTTTGAGAAAGTCTGGCTGGATTGCTCAATGCATGATCGTCAGAAGCGCCCACATCTCGCTAAAATAAAGTCATGTATTAGGGCTGACCCCAAAATCCAGGCTAACGTATAAGTCCTTATCTCTGCTCTCACGAGAAGACCACTGTCTCGGAATGGATCAACCCAATCACCCATGTCAGAGGCTGTTGCTCCATTCTTTAGAAGGCCAATCGACTGTGAAGCTATGAGGATCTGGGAGAGCAGCTCCAAAAGGCGTTGAGGACCACAATTCTCGCATTAGACCCACAATCAATCCATTTCAGAAAAAGTCCGGTGAAGAATATTTTTTCCTCAAGCTTGATAAACCACTGCGTTTTCTGGGCTCAAACCTGCATCAAAAATGGCCCATACTTGGCTCATCCTAGCCCCCTCTTCCTCAGCTGGGTCGGGGGCATCTCGTCCTAAGTTCGCTACTCATCTACAACCCCACCCAGATTTTCAAGGGTGCAAAACTGCTAACCGCCGTCGAGAAATTCAGAAGGCACGGGCGACCCGAAGGCCGTCGACACGAGCGGACAGGCTGTAGTGAAACGGGCGCTACCCCATTAAAAGGGTCCACAAAATTATAACGCCAGTTACGCACTCCTTCTCACTACTAAGACTGTTTTCTCAAGCTCATCCTTGCACACATTTTTCGCTTTTCGCACCTAGCCAAACGAGGACGTAGCCTGTAAGTGCGCGTACGCCAACTTTCTAGGTCTTCTGAACAAGCTACCAGGAATCAGACAGTTGGTTCAAGAAATCATCTCTCACGTTCTAGGTTTAACACAGACCTAACTTTTCGCAAGTATCAGTGATGCTGAACTGCATGTTATTTTGTATCGAACGGACTCCTCCAGTGGATACATGGGGGCTGTGTCGCCTTCTTCAGCCAGACGCTGCTGGTGCCAGCTGTCGTCGGGAACTTTACCTGCCCAGAGAACTGCAACACACTCTGGATCGAACTCTAACTTCGTAGACGAGACACGCTTCTTGCCGGTGTTAAGTACTGTTCGCCGTGGTGTAGCGCATCCGATCACGAGGTTATTCTTACGATTCAGAACCACCTCACGCCTATCCAGCGTTTCTTCTATTTTCTTAGTGTGGGTGACTTCAACGCAACCAAACTCAGCTCCATAGCGGCCTCTCGTGATGACTATGATTGCGAATTCTCGAAACAGTTGGCAACGTTGATCCATCAGAAGGTCTGGACACAGCAGTTCGAACTACCTATACGGAATTATCCAGGACAGAAGCCATCCTCGCTTGATCTGACCATCACGAACAAAGCTCACCTGTTAGATGGGGTGGTCAGTGAACCACTGATGAGGCATGTGACCACCTTACCTGTAACTGGTTCCAAAATGCTGCAACAAATAATTCATTCCGAAATTTTTAGATAACAAACTTTAACGCAGTAAGGACTTTCTTAAGTAGGGTCAGCCTTGCATCTGATTAGGTGGACTCAAACCACCTGTCTTTTAATGCTGCCTTTCACGAAGCTGATGAATCATTTGTTCCCCGCAACCTATAGAAGTCCTCTTCTGCACCGCTTCCGCGGAACATCCGTCGCATTTGGCTGTATGCTGTCGTCTATTAACTGATCAGAAACTAACGGGTAAGCCGGAGGATATAGGGGCTTTTCAACCTGTATGAATCAGATGCGAGCGGGAAATACGTGAACAAACCCAACAAGCGCAGTAAAAACCTGCTGGCAGCCCACGAGAATATGAATTTTCTTTTTAAGGGCATGCGCAACCAGAGAAAAACTGAGTCCTTAGCGCCTTCTCTCTGCGGCTTCCCGAAGGGGAAACCTCCTCTAGCTCCCAAGGGGTTGCCGAGGCGTTTCAGATAATACCACTCAACAGTTTACAATGTGGATCAACCAAACCGACATCCGCCCTCCTGCGGAAATAATACCAACATACACTCATGACAGCTGGGCTCTCTGTGCTCGACGTTCAGTGTTTAGTGTTCAAGATCAATTCATATCGTGTAGTAGGGCCAGTGGCGATTCCTCTCCGGGTCCTCAAAAAGTGGCCCTCGGCTTGGCATTGCCCTCCGTAATCTGCTCAAACAGACACTTTGGAACAGCGCTCTTCCGGAGGCATGAAATAAGCCACTGCCATACATATAATTAAGGTGGGTGATCGTACTCACCTGTCAATTATCGGCCGATCAGCCTTACTGGCATTCCACAGAAGATAACGGCCCAACTGTTAAAACGCGCCATCCTTAAGCGTTTCTATCCAAATAACCTCCCTCCGACTCAACACGGCTTTCTTCTCGACCGGTCATTGTAACGATTCACATCTGACCGTTGAGGTACGCGTAGCCCCAAAAAACGCATCCCCGAAATGAGAACAAGATTGGATCAAACAACTACGGTACTAGTAACGAAAGGCATCAAAGATTACAAAAAACCTCAATCTTTCGCGTCGATAGTCCCGTCCAGCAAAATCAGTAGCTTCTCAACAGGACCAACTAGGTCAAAGGTGAACCGACACGCCAGCAGACCAGGACAAGAATGGCCACTCGCGCCGCGGACATTTAATAAAACATTAGTTTAATGAAACAAAATGGGGTACGTGAGGTAGTGGGAACAAGTGTCAGATTGGCGGGGAGAATGGGGATTACGAACGATGGGAACGAATTTTCTCAGTCCGTGGATCAACAAATTTACAATCATGTATAACCAGTATGTTGGTCCTCATAGATAGCTTGATAAAGGCCATTGACAATGGTCTTATCATGGATGCCACCTTCTTCGGCTTCGCGAAAACCTTCGGCCGTGTTCCACGTGGTCTTCTTGTGCATAAATTAGAAGCTTATGGGATTCAAGGAGATGCGCTCCGCTGGGCTGATTGGGAACGAATTTTCTCAGTTCGTGGATCAACAAATTTACAGCGCCCGCCCAAATTCGTCCGCGTATGACATACCGCCGGTAGTGCTGTATAGTTCTGGCTCCCTATCTATCTATACTTAATGTAACAATCCACACGACATACGTTGGAGACCTCGTGAAACGTATTGTCTAACCGTCATGCCCCTCGAACAAACAGAGACGCCTCACATCACTCCTCATTAGACCGGTCTTCGTGCGAACCTTTACAGTGCGGACTACTTCTTCCCCGTCTGCTTCACATTTCGTAACTAGTCCCAAGGACCACTTGTACATAATCAGTCTATCGGATAAAACAAGAACAACGTCACCGACCTGGAAATTACGTTGCCTTGTCAACCACCTCTGGCACACTTGCAACGATGACACATACTCTCGAGACCACCTTTTCCAAAAGGTAGTTACCAAGTTATTCGCTTGTCTCCAACACCGAATGCACCTGTCTACCAGATTGCATTCTGGAGACAAACCTGTATTGCTTCTCAAGAGAAGTAAGTCATTCGGGGTTAGTGCGATGTTACCAGGACCCTCCGCAGCAACAGAAACCAATGGTCTGCTGTTTAAAATACGCCCCACTTCAGCCAATGAAGTTAGAAGGGTTTCGTCATCGGTTCGTTGCTCTCGACAGATTGCGCTCAAAATACATCCGACCGATCGAATCAATTGCTCACATACTACATTCTGATGACTAGCATACGGTCGGCTGAAGTGCCACTGATTTTGTAAGAGCTTGTCATTGGCGGACCCGCTACCTAAGTTGCGGACCCAGCCTCTAAGCTCTTTGTCAGCGGCTACAAAATTGGTACCGTTATCAGAAAAAATTGCCTCGGGACTACCTCCTCGTCCGATGAATCATGACAGGGCCATAATAAACGAGTCGGTATTTAACGTTTGAGCCACTTCGATGTGTACTGCTTGGGACTGTAGGCACGTGAATATACCTTTTTCCCGAAGTCCTGCCCCTCTTCACACGAATGGGTCCAAAATAATCCAACCCAACGTTCGTGAACGGATGCCACGCTGGGGCTACCCTAACAGATGGTAGAGGGGCCATTAGCTGCTCACCGCTTGAGACACAACGACGACGGCAGGCTAGGCAGGATCCAATGATTGGCTTAACCGTTGCGCCGCCCTGTATGATCTAGAAGTGCCTCTTTAGCGAACACAACACATGAGACCTTCCGGAATGACCTCCGACCTCGTGATGATATCTTATAATAAGATCAACGATTTGATGGCGCTTAGGCAAAATTATTGGGTGCATGGTCTCGAACCCGTAAGCTGATAGCGACAATCGACCTCCTACCCGTACACTTCCTTCAATCGTGGCGGAGAACAATTTCTTCAAGGAGCTCCTTTGAGAGAGAACAGGGAGGCTATCACAGCCAGACAGCCTGGAAAGTAGTGCTAATTTCTCTGGAAGGCACTCTGATTGCACTGATCTAATCAAATCTACTTCTGCCGCTTTGATCTCCTTTAAACTGAGGGGGCCAGCTATCAAAGTCAATCCCGAGCGCTCGCCATGGAGTTCCATAATGTAGCACTTGAACCGGGTAAGCCATATCACGGCTCTAGGCAATCGCGTCCAACTTGATTATCGAATAACAAGGTTATGCAGACCGTTTGCTTGAACGACAAAGTTAACATGAGCCCGCGTCTTCTACAGTTCAGTGTTGTTGGGCTCAACAAGAGATTTGGGTTTCGGAGGACTTGACCTGCAAGACCAACTCAAGAACCCAGGGCCTTTCAACCACTTGTCTCTTATTGGGCCGCCCGTCAAACCGTGCGAAGCTAAGTCAGCCGGATTTTCTTCGGATCTCAAGTGTCTCCATTGTTTGTGTGTCGATGACTGATGAATCACAGAGAGGCGGTTAGCCACAAACTTGCAGAACCGAGTTGACACATCGTGCATATAATAGAGGACGATCATGGTATCAGTCCAAAAATAACAATATCAGAACATCTGACCCAAGTAGTTAACAATGACTCCATGTAACCTCATGGTCAGGACTGTTGTGACTAATTCGAGTCGCGAGATAGTCACCGTTTTGGGTAGTGCACTTCTAGCCTTGCTAAACAGTAGTGCACTATTCCTGGTACCTTCATTTGAGGTGGAGCATTCATATGCTACTGCCTCATAACCCCCTTCCGAGGCATCACAAAATATATGCAGCTCGGATAGTTCTGCAAAAACAACATGCAGAGTGGAACTCGGAGGTCATCAAGAGCCTTCAAGCTTGACAACGAAGCCTGCCACTCTTTGCGATCTTCTAGACGTAAAGGTTCGTCCAATCCGAGACCACTCTTGCGCAGCTTCTGAAGCAAACGTTTGCCTGGCAGTAGCCACGGCAAGACAAATCCCAAAGGGTAGTATAGCAAAGAGACAAAGCGAAGCATCCCTCTCCTACTCTCCGCCTTGTCTGGGAGCTGAAGGCTCAAGCGAAATTCATCCGTTTCAGCGTCCAATTGTATACCGCGAGTTCTTTGTCATTGTATGGATTTGGCTGCAATATCCACTAAGGAGGGTGAGAGCTCTGAGGTCGGTATTGATGTTAGCACCTCACGGTCGTTTGAAACCCAGTTTCACAGTTAGAAGCCTCCTCCTGTTAACACGTCACAAACCGCTTTCACGTAGAGTTTTTCTGTCTCCGCGTTGGGAACCGAAACTAGACAATCATCAACATAAAACTTCGTCCGAGCTGATCCGCGAATGTAATTTTCATACATCGGCTCACAGTCCTCAGAGGTAAGTCGTAATGCATAGCTGGTGCAGAAGGGGGAGAAGGTAGCGCCGAAAGGATGAGAAGCCATTTGGTACCCTACTGGATCTCTTGCAAGGTCATGTTCGGGCCATTACAGAAATCGGAACATACAACGATCACGAGCGGGGATGCGTACCTGTAGAAGCATCTCTTCGATATCCGCTGACACTGCCACTTTCTCTGTGAGGAATCGCAGCAATACGCCTACCAGATATGTAGTCAAGTCAGGGCCTTGATACAGCCTGTCATTCAGGCACGGTCCCTGGTATTTAGCAGCACAGTCAAAGACTACTCTGAGCTTCCCTGGTTTCTTAGAGTTTAGCACAGAGTGGTGTGGAGAGTACCACCGTTGGGGATAGCTTGGATCGAGATGAGCTTGGGGGACTCTTTTAACATACCCACGTTCAATGTGATGTTGTATCACCTTCGCATACTTCGAGAACGTATCCTCATCACGGTTAAATCTCCTCCTTAATTACGACAAACGTTTCTGAACCATTTTGTAGTTGTCAGGAAATGGGAGGTGCTCATCCTTCCAAGGGAGAGGCACTTCATAATGCCCGTTTGAGACCAGCGCGGATGGCTGTACTAGTGAGAAGGCTATCGAATCCTCTCTAGAGAGTGTGGGACCATTCGGGGACATATCAGTGAACTCAGTATCGTATAAGGCACGAATCTGATCTCCTAACGTAGAAACGTCCTGCGAAAGCCAGTTGATAGATGCCTTAGCCTGGCATTCACTGGTCAGAGGTCCGCACAACATCCAACCGAACAGGGTCCTCACTGCGTGTGGCTGTCTACGTCCACCTACCCTCTGGACTAGGACCCAATGCGTCCCCAGCACGTCACAACCGAGAAGCATATTAACCTCACAGTCCTCAATTTCACTGGATTCGACGTCCAGCAAGTGCGCCCACTCACTGGCTTCTCTCTGGATGGAACAGATAGGTCTCATGGGCAATTTCTCAACGGAGTAGGCGTTATCAATGGTAACGGTCTCATCTCCATCTAAGGACTTCAGATTTAACTTGGCGCTCATGCAATATGTTGCCTTAGTTTCATTGATCGTTGTAACCGATAGGGCAGAAGCGGTACCCGAGATACCTTGACGATCTAGAAAGTTCTTTACTAGGGTGCTGTCCGACCCGTTGTCCACAAACGCGTAGGTAGTTAAGGCTCCAGAGGAAACCACCACTTACACCGGGATGACACCTAAGCGAGCCTGCTTGCCTAAACAACTGGCTGCACTGCAGGAGCCTTGATGCACTGAAGAAGCCGCCCCAAGGCCATTCGGTTTCAAGTGTAGCAGGCCAGTATGCCAACCAATACGTCCATCTATGGTGCATCTCAACCTAAGCTTGCGGTGGACAGCTACATAAGAGGGCTTAAGGCAGACAAGACATCCGCCTTTTCGTCAAACGGTGTCCCGCATCTGTTCAACATTCACTGAATGGAATTCAGGGCAGCGTTCTAGCTCATGAATCTGCTTACACAAGAGACAGCTATTCGCAGAGTGCAATAAACACTGCTTAGTTACAGCATACGTTGAGGCCCTTGCCGGTCCGCTGGTATCTCTCGATGTGTCCAACTTGTTTGAGCCATACGTCGCAGCGGATTTGGTAATTTTGTGGTCACCGTCGTAGGCAACGTGACCAAACCTACTAGGAACGATTCGAGCATTCCGTGAAATAAACTCGCGAATTTGTTCAAAATTAGGCTTCTGATCAAGCGCCAGTGCACGGTCCACGACCTCTGCCCATTTGTATTGTATGTTAACTTGCAACGATTTAACAATTCTCTCCAAGTTGGCTGCAGAGTTCAGATCAGAGAGGTAGTTCATTTGGGTTAAAGCTACCTCACAGCTCTGCACCTTTATTGATAACTTGGAAAAAGCATCTGCCGTATTATGTACGGTCCTTCCCGCAGGCACCAGCCCATCAATGAGGGAACGAGCAACATGGTACTGCAGCCCGTACAAATCAATCAGCGATAAGAAGAGGTCGGCGGAAGCATGACGTGCTCCTCAATGGCTTCTCTGGCTTGACCTCCACAATAATGTAACAAGTACAACAGCCGTTGACCGTCATCCGATACCTTCTTTTCGACATAACACTTAAATTGTCGAACGAACTTCCGGCAATGTGTGGGGTCACCATCAAACGAGCAAGACTCAACCGTAGAAAGGTAAAGACTAGCAGCTGTTGACAGGACAGAATACGACGGATGGATTGGGATGGGATGCTTATCGAGCTGTACTGCCCTCAATTCGGGAGCGAGTCTTACGTCCTCGTTCTCTAACTACTGCCTCACTTTAGCGTCACGGTCAACTGAATGCTCTTGCTCGAGGTCAACGTCAGCATGAGCATCCTCATCTTCGGCTAGGTCAACCAACAAGCTAGCCTTCTCAACTTCCATTCTCGCCTGGGCCAGCTTATGCTCTAATGTGACTTCCGCTACGACTTCTCGTTACTTAATCTCAGCCAGCAACAACGTAGATTTAGCCTGCAAACTCTTTAGACTGCGTGTGGATCTACGACTATGGATTGAGCCAGGAACTGAAACAGCATCTACAGAACAGCGGACTTGCCTCTCACCTCCGGAGTCTTCTTTGGGTTCCATGGGGTCGGAATTTCGTGGCGTCGGCAAACTTCAAGCTTCGTCTGATTGAGTGCTGTAACGATTCGCGTCTGAGCTTAGAGTTACGCGTAACCCCAAAAAACGCATCCCCGAAATGAGAACAAGATTGGATCCGACAACTCAACCTTTTGCGTCGATAGTCCCNTCAATCGTTTGCGACGATAGTCCCGTCCAGTGAAATCAATAGCTTCTCAACAGGACCAAGGTCAAAGGTGAACCGGCACGCCAGCAGATCAGGACAAGAATGGCCACTCGCGCCGCGGACATTCAATGACGCATTAGTTCAATGAAACAAAATGGGGTGGGTGAGATAGTGGGAACAAGTATCAGGTGGGTGGGGGAAATGGGAAATGCAGACGATGGGAGCGAATTTTCTCAGTTCGCGAATCAACAAATTTTCAGCGCCCTCCATAATTTATCTACCTTTTACAGACCGCTGGTAGTGTTGTACATTTCTGGCTCCCTATCTACCTATACTCAATAAAGCTATCCACGCGACATACGTTGGAGATATCGCGAACCGTAGCGTCTAACAGTAATGCTTCTCTCTCAAACAGGGGCGCCTCACATCTCTCCTCAATATATATTATATTTGGACGAGTACACGTAGATTTATCTCACGGTATCTGTGCTGTTGTTAATACGCGTTTCCTGTTGACGCATGACTTTTATCTTTTGCGAGACGGACCTTGCGTGTTTTGGTCTGCAAACTTTGGAAACAGCGTGATTCGTCTTGTGTGGTTGACTTTCTTGTATATTGCAGCCCCGCTCGACAACAGCAAGTTTCCGTTGTTACCCGGGTAGAAATGATTTGAGCGGCCGAATTTTCTTATTGGTTGTTGGATAAGTCGGTTTTAGGTTAAGTAATGCTGGAGTTTGCGTACATGTAGACGGCAAATTTTAAATGTTTCGATATTGAGTTGCAGGTTTACACTGAAATAACGCAAGTGCCTTGATTAGTATAATGACAATTGTGTATGTTTATCTATATGTACATGGATGTACATATCTGATTATATCGACTGAAGTACACGTAATTAGGGGTAGAGGTGTATATTTATCACCCGACCATTTTTAATCCTGTATTCAAAAGCATATATACTGTATGTACTCACGGAAGCCTTTCTGCATTTTAATACACATCTGTCCACATGTATGGGCTGCAAAGCGAGCAAAAGTCTGTGCACCCCCTGCTAGCACCAATTAGGGGTGAATTAGGGATAATAAGGAAAATGTAGGGTTTTGATTTGATCAGTAGTGTGTCGTTGGGTAAGAATACGACCAATCCCCTTCGCGTAGGTTTCTGGGTTATTTATATAATACAAGAAATACATAAAATGAAGGACTGGCATTCATATTCAGGAAAAAATCGTTGTACGGATTAACCCCCGTTGTTTAACCGAACTTGAACCGCTTCATCAAGACAGCAAGAAGACATACATTGCGAGATGCAGGCATTTCGTTTATCCTCATCAGACGGTTACATAAAACATTCGGTTATATAGGTTAA
>QNGE01000988.1:10213-36468 GCA_008508345.1 Paragonimus westermani
GTCGGCCTCAGAGACGATTTCTGTGAATCACAGCAAGTTGACAAAAGTAAGCCTACCTCGACTTAGAGACCCAGGCACTCAGCGACGTCTGCTTCCGTTGTAAAATCTCAAAGCGCACTGATCACTTTCTGTATCAACACTGTCGATCTCTAAAAGTTCGTGCACGCCAATATCGATGATCGTTTAGCTCGATCTCAGCAGGAAGCAGCCTCTGAGAAACTCTTGCAATCCCGTGACAGCCCTCCTGTCTGTCCACCGTAGACTGTAGTCAGTGCATGCAGTGGCTCAGTGCAGAGAGGACATGCTGCGTCTCCACTTCTCATATCGGTCTTCTCGGGCTCCAAACTTCTTGGCTTCCTTGATTTCTGATTCCGAGCCGTCTGCAATCAGGTGGAGTCACCTGTCACACTCCAGAAACTGTCGACCCACATACTTCATCAGATCACCACCGTATTTCAAGATGGTGTTAGTTTTTCTTCGTATATTCATGCCACAACATCACCTCATCCCGGTACCCAACCAGTTTACCAAGCAGTCCAGCCGCCGGCTGACTGGCTATCTGGACCGTTTGATCTAATCGCTTAATGTCATTTCGCTAACTTGTGCTATTATTGACAGGATTTCTACGGGGATAATTATCCGCTGGTCAGCACGATCTCCCAGACATATTAATGTCCGACAACGGGACGCTGTCACCTCAGTGCAATGTGAATATATTCTTTCTGGTAAGCCAGAACTCCAGTATATATGTACCCCTCCTTACCACCTACAATCCAGCTGCTAGGCCGAGAGACTTGAATACGTTCAGACGAGCGCTTCTCAAGAAGAACGTGTCCCTGGAACTTTGGGGTCTTCTCTCTCTCTCTGTCAAACACCACCAAATCTTGTGCCCCCCAAATGCTGCTCTCTAGTTGAGATCTTGCTGGGTCACGAATTGCACGTGATTCATCACGAACTCATCTCTGCGGACGTTTAACGTTCACGGCCCGCCAGATTAACTTTCAGTGACAGTTCCTCTGCTGACGCATCCGTATTCGGATTCGTTGGAGCAACCAACAGTAAGCACACTTGTCGAGAGGAGGTGGCTCTCGGCATCCCTATTAATGACGACACTCGGTTGTGTCATGGAAACCAAATGCGCCCGCGACGTTCCGAACGTCTAGCAGAAAACAGTCAACAGGACTTCCTTCGGGCACACTAATACATGCGTTTTCTAGGTTCTGCACTCTGTCTCGTGATGTACTTCCTTTCCCTGCACTGGATCGATCATGCCTGGCGTCCAACACAACCCTACAACTACATCCTTGAAAGTGTTGGAAACGCATGGTTTTTGGGAAAGTATCTTCCTTCAGAACCCGTCTATTTTTTCCAAATATATTCTCGGTCAATATTTTATTGCTCTTGCCGTTGGGTTTTCTGCACCACTATTGCGACAAATCATTGCCAGCTTACTGTGCATTTGGACGCTAACCCTATTTTCCCGTCATCATGGTAGACGACAATACATCAATGGTTCGGATAATCTTGAAGAGCCTACCGATTTTCACTGAAGCGAAAGAGGTCTCCATTTTCTGAAAGTTCTGCGTGTAGAGCTATTCTTAAATGAACCTGCCGAACGGATGGCACAAAGTCTACTGTTAACAGGGTTTAACTCTACCACTGTGACTGCAACCATAGTGCTGAGGACTATACCTACTCCAGCCTGACCAGTAATGGCGGCCGTGGAGTCACGCGAAGTGTGTAACCAGTATCGGGTAGACAGTGTGGACGCTAATGAGTAGTGTTACAGATTTGTGATTTTAGATGAGACGCAACTGTGAAAAATCAGGGCTTCGGTTGGGTTCGAAACAGCGACAGATACAGTACGCCTGAACGTGGCAAACGCTCTACCTGCTGAGCTACGAAGCCACACCAGGAGCTCGGAAATTTCACATTTGGACTCTGTTACCCACCTGTCTTTGTCTCGTATGGAATCCACCAAATGATTAAGGGGATCGACTGCCCCGGCAGGATTTCTCAGACAGTTCACGCTGAAATCCACCAACACCACTGCTGTTAGTTTCATAAGTTGACTGTTATCCTGGATTACAGTCTCTGAGGTACAGCAGACATCGACGTGCAGCGAGTCTAACGTCCGTGCGAGATCGGCCTGTTGACTTATCTGTTCTAGAGTAAGAACGTTGAAAACACATAATAATTTACATTCTGGGTCTAAGCAAGGGACGAGGGAAGTCTGAGGTTGAGTGGCAGTAGATGAAACTTACCGACACAGTGTTACTATAATTAGCTTCCACCGTTTTGGTACCTGTAAAGTAATTACCGGAAATGGGGGCGGGAGGGGCCTGAAAGCTGGGTTTGATAGGACAATGAAAGAGGGGTCAGGAGTAGCATGTTTTCACCTACCCACCCTGCTGTATGCAGCAGGTAGGACCACCTGATGTATGCTGCGAGACGGTCAATGTAATGTGGAATTAACGGTGTTGTGATTATTGATGGCTGCATGTGTGCTGAGATACTGCCAGGACGCCAGAACGATTAGGGTTCTCAGTGGAAGCCTTTGGATCAAAAGCATGTATCGCGAGACAGAGGATGGGCGGTATTTTTTCGGAAAACCAACCTGGAGGATCGTGGTTTGTCATAACTCTACCTATTAGCCTGCCTGGTATAAATAACTGTTGGTGTTGTCATCACACCGTTCACTTCAGCCCAATAGGCCACTGAGATACGTAAGCCATCACATCTCACCGAGGTCTTTATGATAGCTTTCCAGATCGAAGCCATAGTTTGCCCACAAATACTGGGGCCTGGCGCTTGAATTTTTTTTGTGGCTTGTATTTCAGTGCGCCGCATTCCCAGTGGCACCCTTTTCCCCGTTGTTTTGATTAGATTCGGATTTCTGCGGCCTACGTCCATCTGTGTTTCCTTTTCGTGGCGTTACACACTGTTTTTTCGTGGTTATTCACGTGACCATACCACCTACTTGATACCGTTTAATTGACGGAGACAACAGTGGTCCACCACTACAGGCCTGATCGTGTAATGTTTTCCAAACCATGGAGTAGAATTGATCATCACATTTCAACAATAGTCGGACGTCTTTCTGAGTATACATGTGTGGAAGACAACATGCGACCGTCAAGTGCAAACCGCCTCGCGCAATATGACATTCTGCACTATTCTTAATCACAGTGGTCGACAGAAAAATCCTCACTGATACATTGTCAGGTGGTCTTATACGCTCGCATTTCGTTAGGACCGTCTTTTTTCTGCTCTTGTGACCAACTTGGTCTCGTTTTCCAGTAACTTTATAAATGTGATCTCCAAGGGGCGCAACTGTTGTCTTTAATTTTTGTTGTGTTTGTTCCGATTCACTTATTTCAACTGATTTAGTCTTTTTAATTTCCTATTTGTTTGTTTTTCACTCAAGGTACGAATCAATACCTTGAAGCGACATTCCCCGACAGGCTACCCGCAGTCCGCCGAATCGGAACCTCTGCCCGTTAAAATGCTCAAAATCATCGACGTTATTCCCAATCCTGTTTCAGATAATAGACTTTCAACTGCCATTGATTCTTTGAGTTTAGATCCACTTGCAGTCAAATCTTCCCTGACAGATGGCGAGTTAGATTGTGTTCATGATTTGTATTTGTTGGAACGAAACTCCAAACAGCGGCGGTTGTCGGATTTCGATTCTGTAGGATTGTCTCCTACCACCGTGCATAACTCCGCTGATCGGATCGTGTTTGAGAATGACTGGGGTTTTTCCGGATTGTCAGATGTTGAAGTCTGCGCAGATGATGAGGATGATTCGAACAGCGAGTCGAACTGGCGCAACGACTATCCGGAGGAGGAGTCTACTACCGAGTCAGAGTCTGACTCTTCCTTGAGCTCCTCACGCCGAATACGATCTGAATCTTCAGACTATGACGATTTTGGTCACTCTTTTCCCTATTGTTAGCATCTTTTCAGTGTTAAATTGATTTCGCCCTTCCTTAGATTCATGCACATACCCTGACTATGTATATATCTCTCCTTCCCGCAACTTTTGCTAAACAGATAACTTTATACTTCGATTGAAGCGTAGTCCATTGAATTTTAAAACGATTTTCCCACAAGTTTACGCGTTCCGTACTCACTCGGAAAAATTTGAAGTTTCTTAAGACGTTTACTCCCCGGACCCCTATTGAGCAATGACTCAGAGCGGAATTCGGCTTGGTGGTTTAGAGAAACTCAGATATTCATTTTATTGTCCATCTCTCTATATACTCCCGCTCTGTGGTTTGTTGTTTCATAAGCTGAATTTACTTGCTTGTCCAACAGAATACACCCATTAGTACTTTACCAAACGTCACATTATTTACGTCTTCTCATTTTTGTATGCACATACGACTTATGTAAGTGTACATATGGACCGTCTGACTTACTGTTCAAATTTCTGATTACAGTAAATTGGAGTTCTAAAGCAGGATCTAAAGGACATTGATGTGCTTGGACACAGCTTTGTGTCTCAAGGTGCCCAGTGAACTAAAGTACCAAGTTGCTATAAATACGACTAACAAGATATGGCCATGTTGTACAGAAAATAGGCTTTTTTAAACAACCGCCTTCCTTATGATTGTTCGTTCTCTAATCGAAACGATTCAGCTTGTAGAAAAACGTGTGTAGCTGTAACAAGGAGGATATGGAGTTCGCGGAGTGATTTCACTTAGCATACTTTTCAATCACAAACGTGTAATATTTACAACTAAAATATAGGAACGGTTAATGAAAACAAGTGATTAATTACCCCTGGTCTCTTGAGGCTATTTTGAACATTGTTAGTAAAACCAAATCGAGCGCAATGTAATTTAGGTCTTTTCGGGCGCATAACAAGGGTCTCTGGCGAGCGGTTAACAATCCTTAGCAAATTTGAACAATTTCACTCGGTTGCGCATCGTAGCCAAACGGAACGATGAAACTACTTCACGTTTGTCCGGTCTAAGCCAAATGCCAAGCGATCGATGAGAATACTGTCCAGTTGATTCATTGGTTATCGAAGACACTAGTTGGTGCTCCTGGGCCCTTTTCTCGAACGGTTTGTCTGTCCTCCCAGAATATGTCACCGCAGTTGTAGGTGAACAAATAGTATTGAACACGAAAAACAACGACACGTCAAAAGAGCAGGATCAGGCCTCATGAAGGGTGGTAGGAGCATGCTTCTGGTGCACGCAGTAGGACGCAACCGGGTGGCATCATAGGTCTGGTGTAAAACCAACTCGGGTCGTCATCCTAATTTTTTCATTAGGTTCACACCTTTGTACTGTTGTGTAATGAGCACTGACTTCTGCACTGTAAATTTCGCCTTATTTTGATCATGCAATCGGTTGTGCTTCTCGATTAATGCGTAGAGGTAGTTGTTTAAACGCCACACATTCCAGTAGTCATTTCATCTGTTGTTTCGGTCGCGTGTTTTATCAGTTCTGTAGAATGGTTTTTGAACTAGATAACACCTGTGCTGCATCCATGAGATGTTAGGTTTATGAGGATACTGTCGTCTTCACGTGGGTTTCCGGTATACTGCTTGCTTCATCATTCCCCCGAATTTTCTTTTAATGAACACATCGAGAAAGGCCCTCGAATAATTACTCTCATTCACACCTGAAATGATTGTTGGCACGGAGTGAGTTAAAATTGGTCGAGAGGTTTCCAAATCAATCTTGATCTTTCGTGATTATCAGTATATCTTCCAGATATCCGTTGGGAAGAACAACTGAACTGTAAGTGGTTGACGCTTGTTCCAGTTTTGCTATAGAAATATCGGCTTTTTAAATTTGAGCTTATTTACATTCTCAGTCGGCAGGAATCAGAAACCAACAATTAAGAAAACAAAGATCCATATTTTCATCATAACTAGAAAAATGAATGTCGTCGACGCTGCAGCATGCTCCGGAACCCATATCCATTAAAGACGCCTGGACCAATCATACAATCTAAAATGTTGAAAAACCACGGTAATGGAATCGCTTGAAAAACCGACTTGTTTTTCAGGAAAGAAGTATCACATTGATGATGAAATCATAAGCAACAATATCGGGTTTGATTTGCTAAGAAAATGCTCTCTGGAACAGTGTACAAGTTTCCGTCGCGTGATGTATTGATCATCCTACTAAAATGGCGCTGATGGTCTGCAAAGTATGCGTACACTGGGGCGCTGTTCATCACCGAGATGCCTAATCAAGTTGAGTTTTCTCTGGTCACCACGACCGGAATGGTTTCGCAAAAATCCCCGGCGCACATGATTGACGTCTACCGCCGGACGTGTGTGGTTGAGATTTACACTTCATCGTTAGTTAACCTCGAGAAAACCCCCAGGTTTGGGCATAAACGGAGGGAGATGAGCCCCAGTTCATTCGGAAATCTTCACTCTTACACAACTCATTTGGACAGTGATATCATTTATACCACTTTTGTTGTTAGCCACAGTCTTTAACTTCTTCATCCACGGGACACAGCATTGAGACCTGTCTCATTGGCAACTGCCAGCTTGCTGACAGTCATCTTCATTTTTCTATATTGAGTCATTGTTTTTCATCTCCTACCTCGCCAGTCTGGTGTGGCATCCACTGAATGTACGGTATGGGACGACCACTTAACATCCTTCGCGTATGGCCCAACTATGTTTGTCTATGCAATCCCAGTTAAGCAAATGGACTCGCTGGACTCTCATTATCAGTCGTTGGTTCCCTCACTACATCGTTATTGTTACTCGATACGTGCGATTACAGGCGGGTAGTCTAAGTTGTTCACTCAGAACGACCACTTCTTGCAGCCATGAATTAATCCGCTGTGACTGCCGTCTTTAATATTTCTCTCTTGAGCTTCGGGAGATGCTTCTTCACATCAGTAAATGATCTAGATTGACTAAGACCGCTCTGACCATAGAGTTACGAACCTCTGTTTCATTTTCTGTATCGTACATATCCTAGCGCGTCCTCATACGTCTACAAACCGACCAATAACCTCTCTATTATCGTCCTTCACGACTTGACCCTACGTAACTACAGCAATCATGAAGAAGCATCTTTCTTCCAGACAGCTCTAACCTTGTAACTTTTTATAGGTGGATGAAAGTCGTATGGTTTCTCGGAGACCTATACGGGGTTTTGACGCAGTAGGTTGGTGTCCAGTTCAAAACTGATCACTCGCTAAAACTGGAAATTCTGTTTTAGCGTCATTTCCTCCCTCTTTACTTGGACTTTACATCATTCCAGTGCAAGATTCTTTCGGTTCGCTGAGGCGGTCACAATCAATCGACTGAAACCAGTTCTGTGTGTTCGAAAACAATTGTTTGTGAACTTAACCCTACCCTAGACTTAGTGACCTTTCCTATTCCACCGACTGGCCTTCCATCCCATCGACCCCCTTAAAACGGCTTCACGTTATCATAAATTTAACACTGACGAGTGTGTGAAATACTTGCATCCACCAAGTTTCGTGTTCTATCCGTTTTTATTTGAAACTTGTTTATTCTGGTATGATGACAAGTCATCATCACCACCCAAAATCTAAGTATCTGCCTTAGTGTGAAGTAACGAAAACTTCGATTCTGCACTGAATCAACCTCCACAAGTGATTCCAGAAATCAGTAAGCGACACTCATACGAGAGCAAAAGATCGGTATCCCAATCACTTATAATCTAGAGGAATGTAATTTTAAGCGGTATCCAATAACATCATTTATGGGTGTCTTCCACTGGTTTTGTACAGGGGGATCAACGTGGCCCATTGACATTTACTGGAGATGTTAGAGACGTTGCCGGTCCATCATGTTCAACAATGTGAATATTGCCGTTGCTTACCCGACGTGTCTGAAGTGGAAGCGGTGAAGGCAACAGAGAAGCTATCCTGTAGCTGTCGTCTCACACAAGGTTTAGTTAGGGTTGATACTGATTGCTTTTTTGTAGACAGGAGTTGTGGATGGTCTCCCACGAATTCTCATTTCTGCATGAATTACAACCATTGGTGTTGCTGTTTAGGGCTGATGAGTACTTCGGCAAGAGTCTCCGGCATTTCTCTAATTTCAGGTAATCCGGGGATTAGCTGAATTAATGAAAAATTGTAATTATCTTCCAAGAGTGTTCATACTGATGTTATCAGTGGGGAGATGACCTGGTGATGAACACTGAGGTGGGTTTAGCGGTGCGTTTTCGTAACACAAATTTAGCGAGCGAATACTCACCCACCCTTCGAAATATCCGGTAAGCAAATGACCGATATTTACAGAACACTGAGCCCAAACTGTGATTTGAATAGTCCTGTTAGGTAGTCTCACCGATGTCGTAGCTTCAGCTTGCACCGATTACATGATTTGGTGTTGGTTTGCTTGTGTCACTCACGATGTGACTGGTTGCTATCTCCACCGTGGACTATTCGTATGCTCGGGGTTGAGTCAGGCAAATGGGCAACTGGGCTATCAGTGTATATGTGCATCTGTTGCGGTTGGGCTGAATTTCTTCCCTAGAAGCTAACTGATAAATCCTCTTTGAGACATCGGGCTGGAAAGCTCAGAGTTTGAACAACAAGATGTCGACCATCCACTGAGACTCTCAAGCATCCTTTTGTTCGGGACAGCAGAGGTTTTATACATGCACGGGGAACGAACTGGGTGGATGAGAGAAGTGGCTTTGCAATGCTGAATGGGACTGTCACTGGGGAGAGGTACTGAAATGCCGTTGTAAACTAACACGTCACTGGAATTTACTCAACATACGTAAGTGGTTGATTGGGAATTACGCGTCCGTCAGATTGAATTCCCATCGGAAACATTCGGGACTGGTCTGTTCAGAATGTAATTGAACAATAGCTGCTATCTGTCCTCATTGACATTTTAATTTAGCTTTGGTTATGATACCTCCATACTCAATAATAAAGTTATCTAAAATGTGACACGAATGATTGAACAAGATGTCAAAGCATTCATCGGTTACATGAACTCTCACGACCAACCTACCTTTTCCTAATATTGTTGAAAACCATTCTGGTGAGAACTGCCTGAGGTGCGTGAAATCTGGAGCACTGAAATTCTCTTGAGCTCTCAGATTATCTTCAATTTACTTCGTCTAAAGCTGATAGATTCTCCACATTCAACATGCTTTTTTTCGGCAGTACGTGGAACCTACATGTTTACTTAATATTCACACTGCAAATTCAAACGGATCCATGCGAATCAAGTGGTTCCGACTGACAGTTTGATTTCTTCTGTATACAGTGATCACTATCAAACTGGACTCTCAACATACAGTGCTTTCCGATCGTATGTCTTCTTTGCCCTCGTTCATTTATGCCGCTACCATACACGATTGTTACATTACTGCTCTATCAATGTATTCAGTTAGTATACTTTTATGATCTAACTCTTTCAACACCTCTACCTGATGGACTTCTGGTTCTATTTTCATAACGCGTTCACTAACATTGAACCAAAATTTCTATCGATAAGATAGGATCACTCATCAGTGTTCTCGGACCAACTTTGGAATGTCTTGTGTGCGCGTGTGTTTGTCTCAAGTAGTTGAGATTGATTTGGATTTTGCATCCCACCCAGCGTCTGCCTTTCTACTGATCTATGATCGAACCATTGTTAGTGTTTTCCTCGATGTTGAGGATGTTAATTGAAGCTATCTGAAAGGTTACTCTGTTGTCTCATGAGGCACTCAAATATCCGGAACCTTAGGCACAGGGAATGGGTCTGCACGCTTGCATGTGTTTCTGTGATGTTTATCGTTCGTTCTGTGAATAATTCCATAGCATGTTTAATTCACAAAAACGACTGCGATCCGAAATACCATCCGGATGAAGATATTCACGGTATATGTGTATATACATGAAGTAATTTTAAGTATTTCTGTTCATCTTTACTTATCAGTGTGTACTAAAGTTTTCGAGTTGCAGTAGATATATATCACTGGTAAATAGTAGCGGGTTTGATTGCTATAGTTTGGACCCCGCTCACAATTGGTCGCGACGGCCATATTCCCACAAGCTTTCGAATTAGCCCCTTCTGAATGGAAGAACTGCGTTCTAGTTTCGCCCTTGTTAGAGCTCGTCAGCAGTGCATATGCTAGTAACGGCCGAGACAAGAACGGCGACCGCCCTTTCATGAGGCGACCGTGTTAAACACTACGCCATTGACCTTGGATTAGGCACGACTGAACTATCAATTACAGGCTTTCAACCAAGTTTGCTTGAGTAACGTATATATATATATATATACATGGCACGCTAGATTTGTTGGTTAACTTAGGATCTACGCATGAAATATTGTAAATTTTTCTAAATGATTGGTTAGGATAACCGCGGGAATCGCATATTTCACAGAGAATATGCCACATTTACTTAGCTACGAAGCCAGGTTGAAGCTAGGAAATGTCGGTCTCCATTACCAGCTCACCCCACTGTCTCATCTGGTCTTGCGCTGTTGGATTACCAGTGTTTTTGTTTTGATTTTACATCCCCTTGGATGTTACTCATCCACAGCCGACTAATCCAGAGGAAATCCATCAATATTTTGATGGCATTCCGTTTTTCATGTAAGGCATTAGTGTATTTCGATAATCTATTTCAATAAAAAACATCGTGAGCGTCATGACGATCAGTGTCGATGCCGTCGATGCCTTAGCCTGTTTGCGTCTGTATTTCAATACGTGGTTACCGAATAGCTTTTGTCTAGATTTTCGTAAGTGAAAGCCTCAAATCTGTCACTAGGCTGATTACGCTACACGTGCTCCTCACATCGACGACTGCATAAGTACGTGTCGATCAAATTAAAAGATACCTTTGACGGTCGGAATTGACTGTTTTATTGGGAGGTTTCCAGCTTTCATTTTTCTTCTGTCCTGGTAGTTTTGTTACTGTTAATCTTGTGCTGAATCGTAGTCTACATCGCACCTGGTTTAGCTGACTTATTCCCTTACAATGCTACTGCTCCCCCAGAATCATTAGCAATACCCACGGGCAACATGTTGGGTATTTCTTCTCTATATTAGAGCGTACTAGGATAGTGTGATTCAAGGGGGATGTTTTACTAATGAAATATTCTCACAAATTCAAATGTGACAGAGAAACCTTCTTGTGATTAAATCCTTGTGATAGTTTCCGTATTCCTTCTTTATTATCGTTGTTCTGTAACCGTTGGACCACAATTTTTCGTGTTAAGTGATTTCCTGCTGTACCTGTGTCTTGAATATCATCTGTGTGTCACAACGATAACCTCGCGACAGTTCGTTATTCCGGTAGATTTTGAAAAATATGTTGTCCACTTTGCTAACAAACGTTTATCATGGGTCAAAAACTATAGTAAAAAAGGTCCGAATGTGCTTCCTTTGAATCAAATTGCCAATTTGGTACCAGACATCTCCTTCCTGATTGCCTGTAACGCGGTCAAGCAATGCATGGACACACAAAGACGACCAATTGCATCGACTTTCGTGGATTTAATGGATTTCGCATTTACCGGTAATACTGGTGGATAGAGAAAAAAAGGAAAGAAACGTCTCAATTCTTCGACGCGAAAATATGACTCAGGCCGTATATAGGAGTAAAAACGCGTTCATGGTATACGTCATTGCTGTTCTGTGTGGAAACACATGAAGAGCGTTGACTTTCTTGGCAAGAAAAGGGTTAATATTTCAGGATGGCGTTAGTTCTTCCTAGCTGATTTTGAATGTGACTGTAATACATGGAATTGAGAGTGAATATTCGAAATACCAAACATTTTGATCCATGGCTTACGGTTCATTAGGGATGAAACATCATATGACTAATAAGATCAATTGTGGCAGCCATTTGTGTTGTCACGCACTGTTAACCTTCTAAGCTGCTTCCCTTTGGCTCGGGCACAACGTGATGGCAGCGTTGAAAGAATGACCAGGAATGTGGACACTACTGACAAATTCTAACCAATGCAGTAGAACGGTCATAAACTTTATTACGCAACATGTATGGCCTAACAAATTTCTCTGCGTATTAATAAGTGCGCACTACAGGGCAGGAGATAATGAGGAGGAAAACAGGGGTCAGATATGTAACCAAACATAAATGTCAGTCCCCAAGAAATACGTTACTAGCATGGGTGCCAACTTGCTATTCACAAAGGTACTCCGACATGTAGCTATTAGAATCATGTGTGATTACATTAACATGAATCAATTCGAATTACCCATTTCAAAGTCTGGACTCATACAACTCTTTTTATGTACTTCGAATGCAAAATTCTACTTCCAACACAAAAGCCGTAGGTAAATTGATAGCATAGCCATGAGAAGTACATTGGGACCTAAATTGGCTGAAATTCTCATGGCCCATCTAGAAAATCATTTGTGAGGAACTTTCTAAAACTTTTGTTACTCTGACCTGTGGGCGATTTATCAGTTGTGACTTATAGTAAAGAACACGCCGAAGTTCTAACGGTATTCAATAGACATTACACTAAATTTTTAATATTAATGTAATGATTCTCTTCCATTCTCGGAGATCTGCTTTATTCAATGGATTAACGGTTAGGTGCAACACTCAACTTGTTGCAAACACACTTGGAACTTACAATTTAGCCGCTTCGTGCCAAGGCATTGTAAAATAGACCCCATTAAAACGTCATTCAACAGAGTCAGAAAGATTTGCACGCAGGACACACTCCAGAGTGAACTAGAACTAATCAGCCAGGTTCTTTTACACAGCGGGTATCCTCAATCACTAATCTCCAAGATTTCCAAAGAAAAACCCCACTAACAAACATCGATGGTGGTGTCAAAGATGGAAACCTTTTTACGACTACAGTTAAAGAGTATGGTCTTATTACGTTGCTACGGCACGGACGTATGATTCCAGAGAGGTCGTGTTAATCTATACCACCACCTCTAAAACCACAGACGGCTCCGTCCCCCCAATCTTACATTATTTACCGATTTTCGCATAGTTGACAGGTCGACTACAATGGTATGCTTGAACGGCAGCTGAATATTTACATTTCGGAACACATCTCGACACGGGTGAACAGACATATGGCGTTTGGGCATGTTGACTTTCATATGTGCACGCAACACCCACCACACAAAACACCGACATCAGCGATCGCTCATATCTTGGAGAACTACCACCAGGCGCTCATAGTTGTTTGCGCAACTGATAAGTCCCATTTGTTACGATACGCCGAGACAGCTGCTCTGAGTTGTTGGTGTCCACCTATGTGTGCAGAAGCTCTTTGGTTAGTGACGAATGGATTCGGAATAAAAACGTTGCGAGCAAGTTTTAATACTCTACATCTCAACCACTTTTCTTAAGAGTGCTGCAATCCAAATCATGTTAACAAATGAACAGAGGTCACCTGGGATTTCTCACAGATATGTCAATCGGCGCTGAATCTGAACTGACTGGCCGAATCCCTTGTTAGTTTACCACTGCCATGGTAACAGTTCAACTGACTAGTTCGCGGATAGCTCCACCGAATGTTTCACTTGTATGCTTAGTTTTACACCTGTCCCATTTATCCGCTTCATAAGCTCTTGCTCTATAGTACGCACCTGATAATATTTAGGGAAATTTGCCAGGCTATAAATTGTGTGCATTTAGGTTGTATAGGCTGTTCTACCAAAATCAGCTTCGGGAGAACAATAAAAATTCTGTAGCTTGTGTTCCTGAACAAAAGTTGTTTTGCACTCTTTAATCATGATCTGGCAGACTGGCTTTTGCAATGGGATAAAAGCCGGTCTCTGTGAAGCCCAGAGCTAGGATTAGGGAAGTCAGAGTGTTTTCTGCACAATCTTCCGTACACACTGTATTTCATCTAATCAGGCACATACCATCGTCTGAGGTTTCGAATATCACAAGTAGAATCCACTCCGTCTGATCATCAATGGCAGAGTGGTTTGGTAACTAATGTGCTCTTCCTGATTTTGTCATTTTATGAGACGGCCGATTGTATTTCCTATGTGTTGTGTCTGTATCCGATCCCCATCCACTACATGCCTTACGGACAATAACAACGATAGTGAGAACAAGTCACTCAGTAGAAGCGCATCGTGTATTGTCCCATTCATAAGCAATCGGGTCATTTTAAGGTGCATAAACGAGTGAGCCGTTGGTTGCTGAAGCCGCGACCAATCAGAACACTCTTGGAGCCTTGGCACGAGTGTGGGGCACACAGGCGGCCTTGACGCCTATACAACACTATGTAAGCCGGCAAACTTTACTACGTGTCTGACAATATGTATTGAAATGTGATCAAGCGGTACGTTGTGCAGAAAAAGTCTCCCTGAGCTCTGGGCTCAGATCTATCGCAAGAAGTGTTTGTTTTATATTCTGAAATGTTTTTAAAACGTGGTTGCTAGAAGACGCATCTAGCAACGAAACAGCCAGGACACATCACGCCACCCCGATCGGCCGTCCCAGGTCTCATGGTATGGTCATGGGTGGTGGATTGGTTCCACTCAGCCAATCAAATTGCAGCCGTGCGGTCGAATCCTTGTGAGCTATGTGGACTGCTTTCTCGCGTTGCTTTCTGATGGCCCCCGTAATGTGGTTTGTTCTGCTGCCGTGACTACCACATATGGCTGTTTCATTTGGTTCGCTCTGTGTCTGTCGGCCATTTACGGTCACCGTTTCCTCCTATAAATTTAGAGCCTCCGTGGCCCAATTTTGTCTCACTCTTCCAATAAACGGGATTGCCACGTCTCTTCCGTTTCCCGATTTTGGGTTAAGCGACTGAGTGGGTAACCAAGGGGATGATCCGATATGTGAATATCATGTCAAGTTATCTGTATGCTCATCTTCAGTATTGTAGGTCCCTTGAATCCTTAACACATAACGGCACAAAGTGGTCACATTCACATGGTTCAAAAAGGCTCTGAATGATATTTATGCCGATTAATGTTTTGCCAATCACCAATGAGCAGTCGGTTCTGATTCGTTGATGTTTTGTAAACACGTGAAAAAATGTGCAAGAATTAAACAGTGCAAAACAGAAAATAAAAATCCCTTGGATAGCTGCCAACAATGGAAACCTGAGAACACAAAGTATGTAAAAATACTATTGCTATTCTGGAATAATGAGAATTTCTAGTAGCTGCTACTAACTGGGAATTGGATTTAACTTAGGTTTGCATTAAGTGCCCGGATGGTTTCATACTGGCCTTTACATGCACTCTAATTGTAACTCACTTGGAACAAAAACGCGTTCAAGCTCTTTCTCTGTTGTGAGTATTTTGCGAATACTGATTTGTGCTATGCCCAACTCCTCACATTCAGCTGACGGAGTAGTAGTTAATGGTTCGGCCACAATAGTAAACGTAATATGCCCTTGATGAGGGTCTTCCGGTAGCAACAAACTAGCCATGTGCTGGCGACGTTCGTAGTTCTTCACGAAATCGATCTGGAAAGCTGAAGGAACGTTGAAAGAAAACAACTCATTATTGAAATTTACGCGTTTTTATAGATGAAGGCTGGTGTACAACCCACAGCACAGAAGCTAGGTCGATGGAGGTATCGATTTTCCAACTTATGGTAACAGCTGTGATTGGTGAATAAATGAAGCCACTTCAGAAATCATGTATCCAAAAATATAGCCAGTGATGAATGATTTAGGCGAAATGTAAGTCATTACATTTGAGGTACTGAAATGGTACTTCAGTTAGAACCAGAGCAATGATTGATAAAGCAGAACTCCGGAATCTGATCGCGGGATCCTAAGTTTTGCATGTGGAATTCTTTTGTTTAAACGGTCCTAATGTCGTCGCTTGCTATCAGCTTAAGAGACACAATATCTATATCCGAATGCAAAATGGTTATATATTCACACTAAATTGGGGATCGTCTAACTCTCACGTGACAACTAACTTTATGTTTAATGTGCTTGATGTGAACAGGACGGGAATCGATGCCTATTTGCCACGCTTGTGATCTCCTATAAACTTTCTCCCGCTGTGTCTGAACAAGGGTGATTAAAGGATGGGACAGATAGACAGAACCGAAGATGTGGTACCAGCCATAAATATTGACAGAATTTGGGCGTGACTGTTACCTGAGTAAGTACAACGTCAAAACGTGTTCTTTCCGAGCATAAATGGGAGATAAGGCAATAAGAAGAACGGAGACCGACGGCACTTTCTTTCAATAATCAACGGTACTATCACTTTCAGTGACGTGGACTATTCTCCTTTTATAGCTAATAAGGCTGATTAATGTGTTATTGTTCTGATGAACGAATTATTTTGAGGAAAATAAAAGCAATTCTATGAAATGCGAATGAGGCTCTTACTGTTGTATAACAGGCAGTTTCGTTGTGAGTAGTATACTACACACAAGTAGTATATTACCCACAGGCGACATTCAGGAACAAAAGGACAGGCCCCCGAACACGACGGACAAGAAGAGGCTATCAGAACAGTGTGTACGTGCTGTGTGAGAACTTTCACCAAGGCGAATGACAAAGTGTTGTCACCCAATGTATGTGAGTGCATGTGTGCCGTGCAAGTGAGTGCACGCGTTTGTGGTTCAGTTGGTACTTGCCAGTATCTGGAACGTGAGTCAAAAGATGTCAACAACTTCACCTTCTGTAGCCTGTCAAAAATATCAGCGACGGACGGTATTGGTATTTGTGTTACCTCATTCAGCCGTCTAAAATCCACACAAAGGTGGTACTTCCCGTTGGACTTCTCCACCAGGAGAACAGGCGAGTTGTACCGGCTGTTGGCTTTTTCCATAACATCCTCGCTCAGCATGTTTTGTATTTGTCTTTTCAATTCCTCCTCAACATGAACGGGCATCCTGCGGGGTCCGTGAGGTCGAAATGTTCCGGTTGTTGGTATTTCTTGTGCAATCCAGTTGCAAAATCCGTACAGATCATCGTCATTCGTAAATACTTCCGCGTATTTCTCAACCGTGGACTGGAGCAAGGGGGCTGTGCAAATGGGGGTTTTAGCCTTGCGTACTTGGTTGACGCTATCCTGTCGCTGTCCTATGAGCGTCAGGGAGCCAAACTTGATTGACAGTACGTTGTCATTCGCCTTGGTGAAAGGTCTCACACAGCACGTATACACTGTTCCGATAGCCTCTTCTTGTCCGTTGTGTTCGGGGCCTGTCCTCTTGTTCTTGAATGTCACCTGTGGGTAATATACTACTTGTGAGTAGTATACTACTCACAACGAAACTGCCTGTTATACAACAGTACTATGTGTCGTGACTGTCTGAATTTCACTCGAACGAACGAACAGTTATGTGGTGAATCAATAGGGTAACAAAAGGAAACTCTACAACATGCTTTTGAAAAGTTTTGCATAGGATTTTATACATTTTAAGGAGCCCAGGAGTTATAGTACATACATCGTTCCAGCACTAAACGAGATCACGTCATCAGTATACAGACCTGAAAGTGCTGTGGTTGCTTTTGTGGTTAGATTCGTCAGAAACACTGACTTCAGTCAGAATATAACTTGCTAGTTATGTGATCGCAATGACAGATGAGGAGTACATCAGTTGAGCAGCCACCACAAATCACACTCATTCCCCAAACAGAATAGCCATGCTGAACCGAGGCTGTAGCAGCAGGTGTCTAGAGAAGTAGTTGTAACTTGGATGAGGCAACGAAAACTGTACAGTAGAAATTCTGTAACTGTCACTTTGTCTCACTTACCTCTGAGCACTTTACTCAATGTTCTAGTTCATACACAGTACTTGTATTAGCGAAGTTGTCACTCCCCTACTTGAGTGACTTTTCTCGTGTTTGTGAAATATATACGAATGAGGATTGATCATACGTGCAATTCTGTCAGCCTCAGGAGAGGATGGTTTCCCAATGACTGTTGGGTCTCCCTTGAAGTACTAATCCTCGGTCGTACAAATTCCATCAGTCAGAGTGATTACTGGATGCGGATATAACTGATAACAAACCGAAACGTTCACGACTGGACTACGAATATGACCGTAAATGTGACCACTTCCATGGTCGTCATGATAATTTCCGCATTATTGTTGGTAGTTTCATCGTCATCACCATCATAGACAGCAACATTGTTCGTTTAGCGAATTGTATTGTTGCTGCGAGTTGTACGTCGTCTTTCTGGCAACAGTTTTACGTCACAATTTATGTGCTTAGAAAACAATCACTTTTGACACTTTTTACAGACTCCAACCATGAAAGATATTGTGTAAAATTCGACTTTAGACTTCATGTATTTCGTGAATTTAAATTGAGATATAATTTTTTGGGCGATAAATGGAAACATACTAGCAACTCTTGATGGGAATAAACCGAAAAAAACTGACAGCATACGAATGGTCCGTAAATTACAAACCCTGAGAGGTAAAGATAACCTTCGTAGTGAGTTAACACCGATGACTATTCAAAAGTGCACCTGATGACAGATCTAGAACGAACTTGCGAATATTTGAACTAAAGGTCTGTTTGCTCATCAAATACCATTTGGAAGCATTTGAACGTAACTAAAAGGAAGTTTGAACAGTTGTTGTCTGAAAAGTTCGAAGGTGAGCGCTTCATCGCATCTGATGAAAAACGGTTTTGTGCGACCACAGCAGAAATTACTTACGATGGACTGGCATAGATAAAGCTCCTAGAAAGCCACTCTTCATTCGAAGAAAATTATCAGTGCTGCTGGGTTGTTTGAAAGCTAAGACGGTATTCTGTCACCTAATGCAACGATCACAACAGAGTCTTACTGTAGTGAGTTGAGAATAGTTTATCACTGGTAATGCAACAATCTGTGTCAGCCAATACGACGAGTCATTTTTTTCACAATATCATACTTTACGTTAAAAAAACTAACCATTTGAAAATTGTCCTTGCTGAGTATTGAGACCTAACCTCATAGATCTTGTTCACCGACTCTCTTACCAGCAACTTACCACAATCATGTCTAAGTCCTTAATGAACAAAAAGCCTTCGGGATCTTGGCACCAAGTGTGAAAAGTTGTTGGTCGCTGAAGATGAGATTTTTTAAGGCGCCACATATGAACGCGCATCATACTGACGAAAGATCATGGAAATTAATAATGCTGTCTAGTAGCGTTAAAAGTCCAGTTTTTGTTTGACTGCTAAATAACACGGAAAGTTTTAAGATGGCACTGTTAACTGGGATTTGGTATAAACCTGCATCCCCAAACACAAACCGTCACATATACACAACACATTACGCAATCCTGCTCACTTTTTGAATAGTTAAGTTCGGCGAACAACTTTGCACCACTCCTTGATGACGGAGTTTGGAGGACACATGACGCGGTTTCTAGCGGATTGGCGTAACCAAGAAACTGATATTCCACGAAGACTCGACGCAATGCAGATTGATTCAGTTGTTCCGGCAACTTGTCGAATTCTACACGATGTAGCTGAATTTGCACTTGACTGTCGTTCACCGTCTCCTCGATGGCTCTTTTCAGGGAAGGTAATGACTGGTATTCCGCAGTGATCGGTGATCCGTGACTCAAGTCAGAGCGATCCTCTTCATGAGTGGGTTGAGATCGAGAAGGGGAATGACTGCTGCTCACTTTCTTCTTGCTTCTGTGCCTTGGTGTAGGTTTGGGAACACCTGAATCGGTGGAGTTGTGTATTTAACTGACAGCAAGTGAAGTCCCTGAAAAAAGCTAGTACATTTCACATATCATCCGAAAGTCAATATTCATTCAGCGCTGACTGAGTTGTTCCCGTTGTAAGTAGCCGAAAGAAATAGTCTACCAGTAAAATAACGTACAACGAATCGCTTTTTTTCTCCAAACTAATTGTGAACTTAAACGGAGTACTGCTGTTTTGATTCTTAGTGTAATCTCTGTGCGCATTTGTATTATTCTACTAGCCGTTAGCTGTCTGTTGGTGAAGTACACCAACGGTGCTCTTTTCATGTTTGCTTGTCTCAGTTCGCATAGTTTACTTGCTAAGTTCTTGGTTTTTGGAAGCGCGCGTTTAGTTCGTTACCATAATTTGCAAACTGATATATACAAATAATCGACGATCCGTTGTAAACAACAATTCAACAAGGGAGGGGAACGGGTTTAACTGGAAGAATTTCTAATTGACAATCATATGGATTAGAGACTTTCAGTTAGGGAACACGTACAAAAATGAGGGAGAATAATGTGTTACTCGTAAAGGTTGTGTAATTTTATCACATTACTTCCCCAGACGCTCTTATCGGTGGCTGTAAAACACAACTTAACAGTCGCGTTAGTGGCGTACGTAAGATAACAGTTAATGACATCGGTATCAAGAGTCACAATACCTAGCAGCTCCCCGTTCATGGCATCATAGTTGCTGGCATTATTCACTCTTCCTAACGCCTGCATCCATTTTCCCATATAAATCGGTGTGCACGACTGCTCTGACTTTTGACCATTAAGCGATTTCCGGTACTGTCCGATATACGGCGTGGCTCGTCTCCGTTTATCCGCACAGCAAATTGCGTACGCTGAGGTGAAGGTCTAACCCCTGTCTGCCTCTTGACGTCTGCAAAACTCGGCGGTGCCATCTCACAGCTGATATGCTAACTACGAGAGTATGCGCACTTACGCACGGCATTTATATGGTTGAAATTGGACGTTTGAACAGGTCTGTCTTCAGGGTGTTATGATAGTTACCTGAAGTTTCGAAAAAGTTCCGAAATAAGGTATAAGACGTTCAAAAGCTACACTCATGTTAACCGAATGATCGACCTGTTTGGGTGTGCAGGACAGCCACCGACGTGCTCAACCGAAATCTCTTTCATCCCATGGTTCGTGTTCCACAACTGTAAAAACACTAGACGTCTGTGTAAATGCTCTGCTCCACCCCTCACCATCCTAGTTTTGGGACAGTAGTGTACAATGTTACGACGTCGTTAGATTAAGTTTTTCCAACAAAAATGAAACCACTGTCTGACAATTAGGCTTTGATTTGAATGCATAACACTGTACTTCTCTCTGATCAGGATTGGTCAATAGATAGCCACCTCATCGGCCGAATTCCATAGGTGAGAAACTCATTAGGCGAGTGGTAGAAGTTCGAAGGGATCGCATGAAGTCGGTTGACAAATCGGTTGTTAGGTCTGTGATTAAGCGCACCAAGCCGATTATTTAGAACACTAATAATGAACTGCTGAGCAGAAAATCTGATTTAACTGCAAATAGTTGTCATTTTTTACCTCGTACAGCACAACTGTAGAAAGCATTTACACAAGTGTGTGTGCACTGGTAGTGTGCCGTTTTTAAGTAGTTCAGTTGACGTGTTAACCTACTTCTACGATCGACTGCCAGCTTGACACAAGCGTGCTCTATAAGGCCTAAAAACATTCCTCATGGATTAGTTTGTAACGACGAAATCTCAAGGCTTCAATTAGCTGTGATTCGACAGCTTGGTTACAAGTTTGTGTAATAATGCCGGGTGGCTCATCATAACACTCACAGGGCACACACTTGTCATTAATCAGGCAATCCAATTCTGTTCCCACAGTCACTTATGAGTATGTATGGATATTCGTTGGCTGTGGTTGCACTGTTCGTTTGTGAACATGTGCTGTGCACGGTCGGACGTCTCAACATGGTCATCTTTCATTTTTGGCCACAGTGGAAGCCGTTGAAATACAACCTAACCACAGTACGTCAAAAAGTGTCATATACTGGCGTTACAGCCATCCTGGCTTGTTCCTTATCAATAATCATCGTTCAACTGGTTTCATCATCACTGCACTGATCTATTCAGCTCCTCAGTCAACTACCATCTTACTTTTCTCAACTGTGACCGTCTTAGAGGTCTTTTCCATAAAACCGTGATGTAACGTACCTGATATTGGATCGCGATGGAAGAACGTGTTCAGTAAATGTACGTTCATAATGTGTGGAAATCTCAGCTCATATTGTTTTTCAACCAAACATCAGCTCTAATTCTTCCACGAACTACGGAATCCTTTAGTTTGTAAACGCCAGTAACCATATTTGTCATGTCGATTTACATATGATTTAATGTTTGCGACTGCTCCTTTGTCATTCAGTCTAATACCAACTTAATAACTATGGTTCCGATTGAATAGTAGTCGAATAACGTGACTGAACCACACGGACTTTCCCGTTATGGGGAGTGAAAGTAAACGCTATCGTTCTACAGTTCTTTCATTAAACCCCGAAGGTATGAACGTTTGCACAGGTTCCCCAAGCCTAAAATCAAAAGTATATCGTAAGGATCCAAATCTATGCACACAGCCGGTTAGGACTAATGGCAGGTTGGTTGTCATCATCATCGTCAACAAGTATAACAATACATCAGTATTTTCTGCTGATGCTTAACTGCCAAACAACCTGGCAGAAAAAGCAAATCTTGCACAGGAAGAAGGAAGAAAAAAGGGAAGGAAGAGACCCAATAACCACAGAAAATATAACTACGTTTATATGCAGTCGCTCATCACCAAGGTGTCTGCAACTTGCAAACAAACTGTATTTCAAGTGAAATTAAGGAGTCTTCAGAAACACATCTTCCCTATGACTTTCATTGCCCCGCATTAATAAATGCACTCACTTCATAGACAGCTCGATAAAACAACGACATTCATGCCATTAAGCTTTATTAGTCAACATCTCACCTAACCTCTTCAGTCACGGACTCTGTGAACCCGACGTACAATAGCCTATGTTGGAAGATTCTATTTCTGTACGTCATCTATTCAAAACAAATCAGACACAAAGGATACCATTCAAATTAAACTACTGAATTCACTACTTTGTTTTTTTGCTTTCTCTACATCTGAAACAGTTGATTTCTTGCTTGTCACTCCAGTTGAGTTGTGTATTTCCGAGCTATCTGATTTGTGACGTTCACGTGTCGTAAATTGTTCTGATGGTTTACTGTTGGCAACGTTATGTGTAATCAGCTTTCTTTCTCTTTTTGACACTGTCCTGTCAGATGCGTGCTGAAAAATGTCCAATATGAAAAAATAAATACAGTGAATGAGAAGTACTGATTTTGTGTGAAAATACTCACGGAACTCACTAGAGTAACAAAGTAGCGAACATGACTTGTTTTCATCATCAGACCAATTACAACACAATAACTATGAGTACAATAACTAGGATAGTGCAGAAAAGCGACCAAGAGGTCATGGATGATGTGTTCGTTGCCACTGTTGTAAATTATTGGTTTGATTAATTGTAGAACAAAGGAGATCAACTGTCCGCAAGAACTTCTGAGCGTAGAGGTTAGGAATGCGAAATCGGTCCCTAACGGCCCAGCGACGGTCAACATTCGGAATACATTCGGTTAACACGTGGTAGACAATCTTAGAGGCATTTTAATGACAGAATGGTTGGCGTCGGTCAAGTGAACAACAGCCGCGTTTGAAACGGTTTTAATGATACCAATGTTCAACCACGCAGACTGATGTTCACGCACACTATCAGACGCGTTATCGTGTCATAACTGAAGCAAAAAATTCCGTGTTATACAACCAACTTTAGAGTTTGCCAGATTGTATGCTTTTTCCCGGCATCATAAACTGGTCATGCTACAAGACGATTGACTGGAAGACTGCGCGTACATCATCCTACGTGTTTGAACATTGGTGTGGATAAAACTGTTTCAACAGCAATCGTTGCATGTTTGACCGGTTTTAATCATTCTGTCGGTCGACTAATCAGACGTGCTATGTGGGTACAAGTACGCTGGCCGCAATTCGAGATAGCTGAGGTGGTGTACCAATGTTCACCTTATGAAGTGGCATCCATCACCGTTTATCAAGAACCATTTGTATTAGTCGGCCTACCGAAAGTGACACCAAAACATTCCTATTGCCTGAAAACAAAGCGTAACCTACCCTCTGTCCATACTGTTGCCTTTCGCTGGAAAAGGTCATGCACTTAACAAAGTAAATCTTCATCAGCCTATCGCCATTCTGACAAGTTTACCCTGATTCCATAAAACTCTGGTTTCCAAGTAATCCTATCATTCTATCCCACAATCCTTTGACAATATTGTTTTTCTGTTAATTACAGAAGTTCGCAACTGCCATTCTTTGAATCACATAATACGCATTTTATGTGTTCCGCAACAATCCGCCTTACATACCTTTCCGTTTCCTCGACACATTTGCCGTGTTTATGCCGTACCGCACGGAAGTTTACCTTTCACACTTAACCAACCTGAACTTACTTATCGAACACACTTTTTTTATCACTGTTTTCATGCTAAGCGTCTATCTAAATACAGGTATGTTGCAAACGAAGTGTGTGTAAACGAGTTGACTTACACTTTCTGATCGTCACCTTTTTCGGGTTGTTCAAAGGACTAATTGCTTGTTTGACCAGTCTGCTGGTTCCGTACGATAATGACAGTCAAGTCAGAAATTAGAGCAGTCCAAATGGAGACCAGGTTGAGCTGACGATCGGTAGCGAATTTTCATCTCAGTGAGTAACCATTGCTATGTCTATCGCTTTATAAAATTAAAGAACAGCTACCGTAGGCTAAAAGTGATTAGAAAAGAGTCAAACATAACACACAGACACTTTCTGCAAGCCCTCTGCTTGGCCACACTGCCACTTTGACCGCAGTAAGCGCTAGTCACGTTACACACTGTTCTTCTTGTGTGATTTAAGTCGAGTGTCGTTAAAACCGAGATATTAACTATATTCAGCCTCACTCACCTGATCGGGGCTGAGTAATTCAAGTTAACTACCCAACCATCAGTAGCCAAATGTCTCATCGAACGACTAAATAACGAGCGTGATAAAGCTGGATAAACTCTTATGAGCAAGTGGAAACCGCGAACTAGTTGAATGATTGCTTTCAAAGACAAAAACCCTCGACCGAAACCACTGCAAACATGAGTTTCAAAGCATGGGTATCCTATTGGGAAAGGAGAACGTAATTAACGCCCGTTAAGCATACTGAGATGTGTACAACCAAGAAATTGCAGATGTGTTGAAAGAAGATTGGCGACGACAAGAGTAGGAACAATATGGTATGTGTTTCCGCCATCTTTCACGCATCGTCAACTGATTAATGGGAAATTAGATTACTATCAGCCCAAAGTGAAGTTGTGGGAATGGGGGCAATTCCGCATTGCTAGTACCCCAGTTTGCCACTGATCTCGTTAACAGTACGGGTGAATCTCGGCAGTGTAGCCACTCGTCGGTCCTGACCGTATGATGTTAGTAGAGAGGCACTGATCAAACATTAAAAATGCACGCAAGACTGTAAATTACAGTAAATGAGGTAAGTGTTTTCATGGGACAGAGGCGCTATAGACTGTTATAACAAAATCGGGAAAAATTAGCCCACTTTAATTTATCTCATATTGACGATGTGTCTTTATATCTCTCTCTGTAAAGTTTGTGTTGTCCAAATGTCCATTTGTTATTCACCATAAGAGGGCCCTTTTGAAATTCTATTTTACAACACCCCTATGTGACTGATTTGATGGGTTAATCATACATGTCTTTATTTTAAGTTTTTTTTACACCCTGAGCGTCTTGTAGTTAAGATAAATTATCGTGAATTTCCCAAATGTGACAGTTACATTTAGTTACTACGCAAGAACGTTTCTGATATCAGGACTGTCCGACTTTTGGTTTTGGTTATGATCCCATACTTCTGCCTATCAGTGAGTTCATATCAAATGAGGAGACCATGGCGTACACATTTGGAAGTTTCGGATATATTCACAGCTAATTTTATCCACAGAACGTTAGTTCTAACCGCAACGACAGTACAAAAAAAGGTATGCATGCGATACATCATTTGAAAGACTCATGACTTCTTAATAAATTGAACCTAATGTTACGATGACACTCAGGTTTCTTGTGCCGTTAAGAATTCGAACGACTTTGGGTTTAACGCCATTTCATTGGGAGTGTGGTGAAGCAATCGAAATACCAGAGTGGACACGTTCTGATGAAATTGTGCAGAGTTTCGAACAAACAATCAAAAATGATTGAGTAATACTAATTTTATCCCCTTGTTACTTGATATGCTAGTCTCTGTATTTTACTGTTGTACACGACACCTATCTATTCATCATCATCATCATAACAGCCAGGAGCCTGACCAAAAGGTACTGTGACTCGGGTCGCCGCTCACCTCAACAGTGACGTGGAGTATCCTAGAAGGAAATGTTACTAATAAGGTTAACAAATACTAAAGAAGACTAAGCGGAAGAACTAGAAATGGTATGGATACAGGTACGCCATTGACTGCGACACACCGCCATCTCGGATAGCGTCTCTAACCAACGGTTTGAGTGATCACGAGGACCCCA
>QNGE01000988.1:47102-129159 GCA_008508345.1 Paragonimus westermani
AAAGTGCAGGTGCTGTTAATTCCATACGTTGACTACTGTCGTGGATTCTAGTCTCCGAGATACAGCAAACATCGATGTGCAACGAGTCTAACGTTCGTGCGAGAACAGCCTGTTGACCTATCTGTTTCAGAGTACGAACGTTGAAGGCACCTATATCAATTTGCGTTTTAGGTCGAAGCACAGGACGAGGGAGGTCTGAGACTGAGTGGCGAGAGCTGGGACTTATCGGCACAGTGTTACTATGGTTAATTATATCTGCTGTGGGACCTGCAGAGAAGTTATCAGAATTGGGGATCGGGAGGGGCCTGAGAGCTGAAGTTGATAGGACAGTGGGAGAGGGGTCAGCAGTAGCATGTTTTCGCCTCTCCTCCTCTCTGTATGTAGCAGATGGGGCGACCGGGTTTATACTGCGAGACGGCCGATGCAGTATGGAACTGTTTGTGTTGTGAGTATTCACGGTTGTGTGTGGGCTGAGATATTGCCAGGACGCTCAGACCTAGACAGGAGAACGATTAGGGTTCTCAACCAAAGCCTTTGGCTCAAAAGCCTGTACCGCGGAGCAGCGGGGGGTGGGTGGCGGTGTACCAGAAATGGTACGTTTTTCAGGAAGAGATACCAACCATCTTCCAACCCCCAACCTGGAGGACCAGGAGACTGTGGTTTGTCAGACCTCTACCTGTTGGCCTGCCTGGTATAAGTAACTCTGTCCAGTTTAGCCCAAAACGTCATGGAGATGCGCAAGCCGTCACACCATGTCAAGTTTCAGTCTCACCTTGACGGATCCAGCGTGTTGGACAATAAAGGCCGTGCTTTATTTGACGCCTTTTCGCCACACTTGCAGTTCAGACATCTGTGCTGAATCCCGGTCGCTTTTGCAGGGTGGCGAACACAGAGTGCCGTTCACAACTCCACGTTGGAGAAACCCGAAGACCTTAACTCACATCTGACGTGTTTTCTTCCATTTATTTACAAGATGCTAATGAATTTGCATTGAGTGCCTCTAAAATTGGTCCCTGGTAGTCCGAAGTGGTCAGATTAGCATAAAAGTGTTTGACATGTAACCGAAGAATGCCTGTGTAGATTCTTCTTCATAATAACATAATTTAACTCATTCGACCGCCTGACCCCGTGTTAAAACTCGGTACAAAGTCATTTTCATCGTAGGTGCCGAAAGTTAAACACATCTCTTCATCTCTTTGTATTCGCAGTTAGTTTGTCCTGTTGCAGTTGCTGCAGAAATGCGCTTGACTTTTGAAGTTGTCAGTTGCCAGACGCCGATTACAAGGTACATGGAAAAACGGAACAACCGTCAAGAGCTCTGTATTACGCTGCTGCAGCGCTTCCACATCTATATTACTAGTGTTGCGTTTGCTTTTTCCTGACACATCCCGCACTGCGAACATCCATGTTTCCGACATCAATCTAAGTTCGCAGCTTTCCATTGCTTCAGAACCAGCAATAGTACTAATGTACAGTTACTGTTTTCTGTCTTGCACCACGCTCTCCATTGGCGGCAAACAATCCGAACTCGACACATCCAGATAGTTGCGATATTTTCATCAAGCTGTTAAAACATGATCGGAAGCAATCACAGTAACCTGTACATGGACTCAGAATAAAATGAAAATAACTCAAATCTAAAGACAACCATGGAGGGAGGATAGAAATTATCAAAAAATTCATGCACCTATATCCAAGCAGGCAACCCAGAGCATGAGAATACACTACCGAGCAGGAGGAACAAAAATGAAGCAATTAACTGTCTGTGTCGTTGCTAATTACTGTGTACGCAAATTATTTGTAACGAACCTATATGGATTTTGGAGAGGAAAGTTATTTCATAGCTCTGCTGTTCTCAGCATCATATCCGGTGGTGTATTGGTAACTAGTGTATCGGAAGTGTGAAAGTTGTAGAGTTCTTTCTTATTTTTGCTTAGTAACAGTCCTTCAGTTTTGCACACTGACGTCTTTTGCCTCACCTTTGCATGTTGTTAAAATTGATTTAAGTGACCTTGCAACAACAATACAAAAATTTGTGCACACCAGTTGGTTCTTTTCTCTGTTGCCCAGTTAATTCACCATTGTACACAGACCTCTCACCGATTTCCTTTCAGCTTCGTCATGCTACGAACATCGGATTGCGCTGTAGCAGTCCACGGTAAATCCGTAATATCCCTGCTTCCCGGATACTGCTAATTTGGAATATTTTGGTGGTCATCTTGAACACCTGTGAACACCTTCACTGAGTCAAATTCTTCGAAGACCATAACTTTATGGAACCCCTGTAACTATTTAGCTGTGTTTGTTCATTTTGTATCACCGACAGCATGGTGAGGTACGTTTGCATTTTTACTTGGACCATCTGCAAACTCGTTCTTGATCACTACAAAATCAGGTACAGTTAAGCAGTAGGACTGTACTATATCAAAGAGGACGAATGTGCAGGAGAAAATGTAGCAGTCTGAAGGCGGGAACGTTTGTACACTGTGGCGATAGGCTATTCTGTCAGCACGCAAGCGCAAGTAGGTTGTCAACGTTTTAAACAAGAAGGTCTCATGATCCGATCCAATCAGGGCAGGAATAAAGGCGCAATGACGTGTCAGAACTGGTGAGTCATGCAAACTTACCTTCAGCACAAACACACGCACGTTGTCAGCGTGCACAGTCTTAGCAAAACAGGGAATGTTACCATGTCACTTTGCTGTGAGACTAAGCTGATAACAGTAAAAATGAAGATGCATGTCCAATAGCTTTCAGGGCAAGGACTTTACTTACCTGTTGCTGTTGGTTACACGGTGCGATGTTCTCAACATTTTGCAACCGGTTAGATATCGTTGGACGTGTTGCCCCAAATTCGTAAGGGTATTTCCAAAATAACCTGACATGTATTGTCCCGGTAGAGTGCGGACTTGCGGGCTGCGATGTAGTGAGCAACTTTGGCGATTGCAGTTCAAATGGACCTTCAATTATACCGGTTGCTCTTGTGGCCAAACCAAGAAGGGGAATGGTAGCGACCCCCAAGCAGCTAGCTACAGGCTCAGGATCGGCATTGTCCAGAACGTAGATTTTCAGACTCTGCGTACGTAGGTACCTGAAATGAAGTAGTACACATACCCAGTGAAGTTACATGTTGGCGGACTGCGTGAAATAAGTTATATTGTGCTGGTGTGATCTGAGGACACCAGCTAACCTGACCGTTCACCTGAGTATGTTTGTGATGAGTGAGCTAGTCGTGAGCTCAAAAACGAAAGATTCTAGCGAAGAGACTGATAATACAGCTAACCAGACACGTAGCTAATGGGCACAGCATAAATGGGTGGAGTGGTTGTCAGGGCACATGCATGCATGGTCATCTCTGCCGTTATTCGACAAACGGATACGGTTAAGACGCCAGAAGTAACGGAGATAAACGAATGCTTTGTCCGTCCTCGTGGACATCTCACCAGTTATAACATCGGTTCACAAGATAACATTACTCAGGTGAGTGAAGCGATCGACATTTTCCAATAACTTACCTTATCGAAAAAGATGTGCTCAGTATCACTTCACTTCACTAATGACATTACACTTCTTAGTTGTAATGCGCACACCTACGGATCAACCATATCACATAACCGATTCAGCATGTCCTGCACCTCTTCAATAAAACAACCAATTGATGCAACGTCTTGCGTATATTTCATATCAGTAAGCACACTGGCTGGTAGAAGCTCCATTCCGAGCTCCTCTACATTCCTGAGTGTTTCGTTCACAATATCGTTGACCAAAGCTAAAAATGAAAGAGGGGGCTTGGACTGCCTCGTCCAACACAACTTGACTTGTCAAACGTTCGACGTAGCTGCGTGTAGATTGGCGCTCTGTGCTCAGGACGGGCATACAACGAATTCATTAAATTGACCCACTTTACTGGGACCCATCTGTGATGGAATTGGTCTTAGAGTGCATCGGATCACCCAATCAATAGCAGCATTTAATATTTTTTTAAAATATGATGACGGTTGACTGAGAAGGGGAGTGCCGATGCTCTGTTGTCATTCGCAAGCTAAATATATGATCGATACATCTCTGACAAGTCCGGAAACCTGTCTGTCCTCTCATTTGGTTTTATTTTTGTCTCAGGAGCAGTCTTGCTGTGAGGCTGGTGAACAGTTCAAATGCGAGAGAAAAGAGGCTAATGCCTTTGTGCTTTTCACACGATATTCTGGTACCTTTTTCAAATATAAGAATGACGGTTGATAAGCGTCAATCATAACGGACTACTGTGATCAGTCCAGTCAAGAACCTCTCACCTACGTTTTGAAAACTGTGGAAGAAAAGAGCCACGGACCTGGAGTGTAATTATATTCCAATAATTTCAGCCCCAAAACCAATTCATTTTTAGACGGATGATCGTCCAGGATGTCATGACTATTCACACAGTTTCCAACAAGTGAATGAACTTAGTCAGGCCAGCTGAACTGTTTCTCAAAATATTGAACCCATTTGTAAAGTCGTCAAGAGGGGCTGTAAACTCGTGAGCCATCTCTTACAGTCGAACTGCCACCCTGTTGATGGGCAGTGCAGTAAAAAATCAAGGAGAGCAACGGCCTAAGACAATCAGGCAGCCTGGGAAAATCATTAACAGCCTTCTCATTTCTTTCTTTTCTATCAAAAATGGAGGATGACGAGTAAATGTGACTTTTGAACAAATAGCGGTTTTGACCCGAAAAACATCCACCCTGTGTTTCTGAACCGGCTGCTGTCCAACCGGCCATGACCAAATTACATGGACTGGACATACGTTGAAGTCTGCCAAATCTAGAGATTAATAAGTATTTTCTTACAAAGGGAATCTCACATACTTATATGGAATCTCTCAACATATCTAACCTGTAATTCGTTACTCACAAAGACATCATTGGCTACGCTACTCAAAATGCAAGTGATGACAGCTGCGAGTCTCACCAACAACTTTCTTCACAATTCAGTCACACACTCACATCGGACATAAGCCTGATCAGAAGTTACTCTGGCTCGCACAGTCGTTCACTGTAACGGTGAAACAAAGTGACGTTGAGGAAGAACGGCTTACTGAGAAGAATAAAAGTGATTCGACGGTGGTAGGCGAAGGATCCAAAAATGAGTTAAATGAAGGTATGGCTTAGACTGCGTTACACTGCCATCTCGGCCAGCTTTTCAATCCATAATGATCACGGAGACCTCAATAAGTGAGGCGATAACCACCTAATTTATTCACAAAAGCAGTCAGAACCTTCATAATTCGTGATCACATCGTTGCTTGACCACCACATGGTTTTACCCAACTTTTGATGTTCTCAGTATAGAATGCCCTGTGCGGTAAACGCTGAAATGGCATGCGGAGTGTTTGATTCAATACCAGCAGCAACTTGATTAGATGACTAACTGACACTTGCCTGTTTGTAGCAAACCAATTGAATGATCGTCGCTTCATAGCCTATTGGAAGACATCATTAGTTGCACAGTGTGCACGTCAAAATCAATATGTGAAAAGTGTCTTTACAAATTAAGTTTATGTGACTGGTGCATACCCACTTCTCGGCATCATCACTTTGTCTCTCTCTCTCTCCCTCGTGTTAATGCAAAACATTGAACTCACTGATCTAAGTTTTGTGTAGTTCTCACAGGAAACCTGGCCAAATCGTCAAACTGTGCATTCAGAGTTGCGTCGATTACATTAGAATCACGTTCAGGTTGATCGAAGAACTGATATACGAAATACGGTGACGGCAGACAGTCCGGTCGACGGGAACGAAGATTAGTGATTTTAATCACGTGGATTTGTAGTTCATTTTCCGTTGGGTCTGATCCTACTGGTCTGGTAGAGAGGGGCGTGGGTGGTGTGATAACTTTCGAAGATGCCGAACTCGCACGTTTGTGGGAGGAGCTCATTAGCGACAGGCTTTTACAACGTTCTTTATACAACCTGTAATAAGATAAGTGTGGTTCTGGAGCTTTCAGTATGTTATCTTGATTCTATGTTTGAGTCACCAATGTGCTAATCAAAATACACGACACATTTTAACGCACTATTTTATTCAATGATTCAGGGTGTTCAAAATGATCGTATCCAGTTGTAAATCTACCAGAATGTAAAGACCTATAGATCAGTAGTGTATCGTACGCATTGTTGAGACAAGTTGTCTGTTACAATCAATTGAGAAAACTATTCTTATGACCCGGTTGGAACAAGTGAAACGTTAGGTTTCGCATTTCGCTTGCTACGTCGACACAGTTATACAAAAAAGTTAGTGAACAATTAAAACGTTCTGCTGGTACTGACCGGATAGCCCTAAATTTGGGGTACAGTTACAAGTGTTCATAAAATTCAAATTAGCACTGAAGTGTCAGATAATGTTGGAGATCACGTCTGTGCACATTTTTAAGTCCACCTAGCAACAGCAGTTCGTCATATCTCAAAAATTTTTGATTATAACTTAACTACGACCAATTAATTTTTATTGCTTTGATACACAGTTATGTTTTCTTAATGTTTGCAGTCAGATTGTTTACTTACTTTAAAATTTCAAAGCTGCATTCACAATTTTTAAAAAGTTGACTCGACCTAGTAACCGAAATACGTACAAGTCACCGTCATGTGTACATCAGTGTTAGTGTTTTGCTGGTTAAAATAGTATTTGACGTCATTTTTTTGTAAAGTTTCACGATAAGTCATTTTATGTAACAATTACTAGGACGCTGGAGATAAATAAATGCCACTCATATATAGTTCACTTTTTTTCAACAAAAAGTCGTCTGCCTAAAGAATCGGGCCAAATCAATGTGAAAAGAACCATGACAGCCTGAAATTCGATATCTGTTGTAATTGTGATTTAGAACTCACATTACAGTAAACAAATGGAAGAAGTTTAATTCTCAAGCGACAAGACTGTTTGTTACACAATAACTTTAGAAAAAAGAGAAGCCTTCCATTACGTACATCCCTAAACAACAGCCAGACTAAGTACACCTGAGGTTTGCCTAATTTAAGCCCTGTTAGCAAACATCATGTATAAAGAACCTTTAAGATTCCTCACCGAATATTCCGATTACACCACATCAGTCGCAAAAATGATGTTCTTTACACTGACAAATATGCCTCCGTGAATGCCTTGGTAGGTATGAATTGGAAATTACTCGTTCTCTAGCGTATGATTATAATTTTGTATAAATGCATAAATGTTGTATAAATTCATAAAACAACCTGTCAACTATTCGCTGAATATCCGCGCCAAATTTAGTACGAATGAAACCAGTTGATTAGAGTTTCGCGTCTAACACATTTGAGAACACCGCGTCACCAGCAAGTTGCACTGCCCGGATGTTTCAGCCATTTCAGGTGACCCTCCTCAGGAGTGTTGTAGTCTGAATCATAGTGTCAAAGTAACAGAGGTCACGTGGAGTTAGCCGTGGTTACAGCGACCTACGATGTGTCTGAGAGGACTGGCTGAATCTTTTTCCCGTTAAGTGAGGGTGAGATGTATCGGTATGAATTAGTAACCAACGTTAAAGATTCGTTTGCTTGTGCTAACAAACTAGAGCAAGTGACATTTAGTAATGATGGAACTTTTCTTAGTTTTGGCGTGACCTCTCTATAGAACAGTGTGCCGGTAAAACTTAGCACTGATTGACAAAAAAAATAATGAGACTCATAGTGAACGCAGTAATTTTTTTCGCCTCCCAAAATTGTATCTGATCTTGAAATTTGCTTACACTTCAATTTTTCAATATTCGACAGCTGTGGGTTCCTCTAAGGCACCTGTAGCAGTCAATATTTCCCTCAGTTACCTGAAAACATAGGCTATCATTGCGTTTCTCTGCTGCTCATACAGCTGGTGGCGGTGTGTAGATGACACATTCGTAATCATGAAACGGACTGCTGGCGACCAATTCTTACAGTTGACTCACAGTGAAGCAGCACTGTGTTCACGTTAGGAACTGCAACCAAACAGCGTTCACTTAATTTCTAGACTGCCTTGTCAAAGCTGGTAATCAGAAGAGATTCGAGGTATTGTGCAGCATGCACCGAAATACTCAGATTGGTGTCTCATTTCCAACCCTTTCCATTCACTAGGCATGAACAGAACAGTCATCCGACCTCTCAACACCACAGCCAATACAATTTGCACCAATGAACTCTCTAAGGCAATGGAGAATACTTGAAGAACTACTAGCTGCTAATCAACAGTTTCTATCAAAAATGTGGCTGAACCAACGCCGACGAGGAAAGAAGCCAAAAAATCAGATTTCCCAATGTATTGCGCAATCATCGTGAACGAACGACTGGAAGAATTCTCTGAGTACGTTACCCGGACAGTAGTTCGATTAGTTAATATCTTAGAACGGCTGATGATACGCCCTAAGGATCCAGTCTATATAGACGACCAGGCAGATTAGGCTTACGAAACCAAGTGCGATGACTGTAGCACCAGAGACATGGGGGGAACAAACAGACAAACGTGTAGCTAAGCACACTCGGCATGTGCCGTTTCTTCGAGGAGACACATATCAACCTTAAAACCTATGGAGAGCTTGTGCCATCCCACTGCATGTACCGCCACAGGATCACAGTGTATACTTCGGTCAAGCTCCAGCGATTCATGTGGTCTGCCTTTCCTTGTGGAGTGATGCTGAGCTGAAGCAAAACTTTCACACCCAAAACACATGCTTAACCGCAATGAGAGCAAACCCCCGTCTGCCGCGTGGTCCGGATTGATAAATAACACCTGACGTGGGCACGACCTATCTATAGCAGTTTCACCCTCATCTAAAAAGCACGGAATACGGCTACTCTTTCCAAAGTTAACGCAAGGTAACCTAGCCAAGGCTATCTACCCCATGTGACGCCTGTTCTTTTGTCAATAAGATTCCGATTACAACACTGCCGAGGAAGTTCACATGAGATGGTTGAAACGCTGAGTATTACAAATCGCTCTAAACCTTGTGTCCTTCCCAACCCATCAAATATTAATGATTTGTTTCAAATTCTTACTGTTCCTGGGTCCACGACACATGATGAAGTTTCTTCGCTTTAGAAAAGCAGGTAATGGCCAAACTGTTTCAGCACAACAGTTGGGTGTTTTTATTTTCGCTGAGTGGTAGATCAGTTTTGTCCAGCCGCTTCATTGTGGGCTTCTTCAAGATTAAGACCTTTCAAACAGTAATTTCTATAGGGGTGTTAGCATTCCTCAGGCTAACCACTCAGTTGCCATTAAACGCAGTCAAAACGCCCGACTCACCTTCTTTTCTGTTTTTTGTTACCCACTACACTATGTTCTACCTGAACATAATTGGAATATTCGGAGACGGAAGCTTTCGGGTGGCATCCATTTGTTCGTGATCTTACGTTAACAAACTTCCCTAAAAATCCCATCCCACCGTTGGTTATGTTTTACAATTTCGTGGTGATTTTACCGTCTATTGCTCATTCATACGTACGCATACACGCACACACACGAAGAGTCTGAGAGGCGTTTACTGTAAGCCAACTGGAAAAACACTGAAACACCTATCAGTGTCTAGTCGTGCAAAACTGACCTGATGGCCTGTGGCATTGGCACGGAGAGGCGAAGCCAATAGTCCAATCGTCCCACAAACAGTCCAGCCAAATCAGATTGATTGGTTAAACAATTTGGACCCGCTACCCCAAGCAGGTCAACCTGACCATTTCTGCGCACAACCGATGCTTTGTTTGCGATGGCCAGTTCATCGCCATCTGTTGGAAGGTGAAAAGTTAGCAGCTTTTTGCTGACGAATAGTTAAATATAAATCCAAAGTAATAGACACAAATGTCCACCAAAATAAATGTAGGTAATACAAAATAACTTATTGGATCTCATGACAAAAGCACGGACACAAAATTCTTAGGGGGTCCATCGTCCGAAAATGAGTCGGACACGTAATTCACGGAGAGAGTCGCTAATAAGTAGAAGAGAACTAAACTGAGGAAGAAATGCAACGATGTGGCTTGGATGAAGAAAAAAGAGCGGAGGACAACGTAGAGTGGTCGAAGAACTGAGAAACGAAGCTATGAGAATTTTAGCAATTGAATACTAGGCTACTTATCAGAGGCACAAAATTTAGTAGGGAACTATTCAAGGGTTACGCTAACATAGAAGAGTATCATCATCAGTAATAAATCGGTGAAAAAAGTTGGTGCGTAACAGTACAACGGCTCTGACAGGATAACTGCAGTCATAGGCCGAAAATAACCGGGAGTGGATAAAACGCACCAGAAAGCGAGCAGAGCTCTAAAACTTGTCTGTTGTGACAGAGCAATCCAATTGAAGTTGGGTTTATGAGACTTTCAACAACCAGATTAACTGGAAATTTCAGAGCTCGGATTTACTAAGTGATCCCACTTCGTAGATAATTCAGTCACAAAACCCACCACCGTCCTAATGTCTTCACCTAGAAGCCTCTTGGGAAGACTATTACCAACAGCTCCAAAAAAGTTAAAGATTATTCCCATTTTCTATCAGTCAGTCACATGCCACCTTATGCCAGTGAGGCCGAGAGCTCAAAAAGAAGTACAGGGTCTGGTGACTAACGCAGTGACATTTGGGGGTACCAGCATGGTCCGAGAAGTCTGTGAGTGCTCACAGGTTGGATATGTGCACCTGTTTTCGGTCACGTTCAGCTATTCGTCTTCCATAATAAAGAGATTTGGAAGAAGAATTGTAGGTAGTTAAAAGCCCTATCAATCGAAAGCTTACCAAGCTGATGCAACCGGTCTGTCACCCAAACAATCAAACTCATATGAGCAAGCATCCATTCGGTTCTACCCGGACATCTACATACAGTTTTATCCAACCACACAAACTTTGGGTTGTAGTTAGCAGCGGATCCAACGTCAGAAAAGTGCTACATTTAACGCCATTCATGCATCGGGTTACGCTTTCTGATGTAATCATCCGTAAAAGTAAACGAGCAGTCCATAGTACCAACTGTACGCCCTATTATTATGTAGGATAAGGGGCAAAGTGTACGCGAAAAAGGAGCAACTTTCCAAGAGCAGCATCTCATCGATCCTCATTGTCTGCATTTTTCACTGAGGCGCAGTGTAAGGCTGATGCACTTCAATGCGATCCACGCGTTAGTGCGCACCAGTCTCGTCCAAATCGTATGTGTGCGCACCCGCAAGCAGACGACGATAGGCTAGAAGCATATTGGATGACAAATACTCTTTGGAGCTGCCATCTCTTTTCTCTGTCCAATGTTTTTGGTCGCGTTTCGGGCTGTCCGTTCGGCACCACCCACTACTAATGCTAAGTATGTAGACAAGTTATTCCGAGGACGTGCATCACGACGACGAACTAAAAGCCATTACCTAGTGGCCAGGGTTTCAGATGTGTTTAGTTTACGCACTTGGTACTGGTCTGAAAGGTGTGTCTCACTGAGTGGGGAAAAACGACTTGGGTCGGAAAGGTGCATCATGAGGAAACTGAGCATTGGGGACATCGCAGTGTCAGAAAGCTGAAGAAAGCAATACCAAAGCTCGGGATTGACAGTAAATCGAAGAAGCTTACCGATTCGTTAGGCGATAAGCATGACGTAATCCTGGAAAAAATGGAGTTATTTACTTGCATGTACATTTCATGCTCAGTGCACGGTCAAAAAAATCTCACGCTACAGACCACATTTCGTGCGGTTACTATCCGTGGCTGTTGTTGCTGGTTCGTGAACCGGGCGCAGTGATGTGACACCGAACTAATGCAGGATACTGTTGCCCATAACCATTTCTATGATGAAATACCATTAACTAGGCCTGTCCACTCGACGTCTATTAGTCATGCTGCTGATGAAACCGTAGTTGGAAAGGTGAACTGGTATCAACGAAAGCCGCTGGATCTTCGGGAACTCGGCGGAGCTGGGGGCACATTGAGTCTTTGGAGAGGTAGACTGTGCACACTGGAAAACATGGGGACTTGAAGATGTCATTCAGGTCAGTGCTACAAATTATAGCCAATTTTTCGCACATGATCTAGGATACAAGTTGTGAGCCACTAATGGTGACAGTGTGTGACCCTGGACTGAAACCTAGAAGCAGTTGATAAACTCAGAAATGCTCGTTATACAGCGCTTGAAATATGATCGGTTTTCTGGCGTTTTGGAGTTCATGCGTGGGTCGCGGACACTAGAAATATTGTACTAATGTTTCTGAGCTTCTTGAAGTTTTCTTTAGACGAAATCCAGATGCCTAGATCTCTCCTCAGACCAGTTTTCGTAATGACTACTTTGGTGAATCCGCTAAGAAGCACAAAGGCGTTATCAAAATTTCTATCCAGTGAAATGTGTGCACTCTTGCTGTAATTTTGGAGGAGGTTCCAATCAGCAAACCACCGCTTAACTGCATCAAGATCCATTTGCAGTGCATTAGGACCACCTGCATTCCAGATTTTCAAGTCGCCAGAATAGAGAACAGCTATGTTGGAAATATTGTCCAAAAGGTCGTTGACACAAATAAGAAATAGAAGAAGACCGAGCTCTTTCCCTTGAGGAACTTCCATGGAGACCAGGAGTGGAAGTGAAAAGGCCTCACCCAGTTTGAAATCTAAAAGTTCTGTTACCAAAAAAGAGACGATCCATGGAAAAATCTCTTCTTGGATGCCATAAGCCTTCAGCTTGTGCCGGAGAGGACCATGTGGAACATGCTTAAATGCTTCGGCAAAATCAAGGAAAGCAGTGTGCAAAACGAGACCATTGCCTCTGGCTTCCGGCAGGATATCCATGAGGACAAGCATGCTTGTTGCGCATAACCGGTTAAGAAGTAAGCCATGATGTGTAGAAGGGAAAAAACTATTCTCTAGTAATTGTTTAAGGATGGCATGTTTTAACAAGCACTCCATTAATTCGCGTGAGTTACTAGTAAGGCTTATTTACCGATAGCTAGCAGAAGTGTCAGTCGTCAGTCTTGGCTTCTTTCCATGCAGTAGGGAAAATGCCGTTTGAATTTTCCGATTGAACAGCTTGTGTGGGTTGATTCTGTAGGTAGATTTTATCTGGACCAATCGCACTTTTTAGATTGGGCTCGAATAAAATGTCTTTAACATCTAGTGCGGGAAAGTCAGCAGTAGTGAGTAGCTGCCGAAAGTTTCGTAGAGATATAATAGGGTGCCAGTTCGGCGACGAAAGGCTGTAGACCGCCGAATGGTTCCTCTTAAATACCTCGGCAAATAATGCATGTCAGAAAGAAGTCTCCCTATCTTGCGGCTGCAGAGAAAGAGCTGAAGAATTATTCTTTTTTAAACGACGTGCATAATTAAGACATTACTATTCACGCAAGCCCTCAGCAGGACCCTTTCATGTTCGATTCTTATGGGTTCACGGAATTCTCGTTTGCACTTTTTTCAAACAGTGCAGAAAGCGTTCTAGTCCTCTGAGTTGTCTGCAAATTTGTACTTCGAGAACAAATCGGAACGGTCATCAAGGAAACGACGTATTCTACACGGCAGAGGTGGGTAAGAAGAGGGTGAACAATTCGCGCGGTACGTACGAATCATCCGCCTTTTGAACTGCAAACTTTTTTGCTAATTGATAAACAGACTGAGAATAACACTTTCCTGACGAAGGACACCCAAGCTGGTTGAAATGTGGAGTATTACAGCTTGCTGCTAAGGTTGTGTTATTCTCATTCTGTTTATCAGTAACATACTAAACACGACGCCCAAATTGTTTTTTTGCTAATTGTTGTAACTAGTAGCAGATAAGACTGACAATGGATGATGAGTGACAGCCGTGTCCAAGTGGAGTTTTGATGAACACTGTCTGATTGTCGTTTGTGGTAACAAAATCAAACAAGGAAGTGGTCGGGTCAAAATTATGCCCCTATCGGAACGTCATCATGCTGTGTCTACTCCTTTCGTTGTATGAAGACCGAAAGTGATACAGCGAATCCGTTCTCACAGTCCGGATGAGAGATTGATGACCAATTTGTCTTGAGTGCATTGAAGTAACCCACAATGGAGAGATGAGAAAAACTGTGAAATCCTAGAAAGTTTTCCGGGCTTTCAAGAAGAGCACCGTCCGAAATGTTGCATGACAGGGACTGATATGTCACTTCCACAGAGGGTGTCTTCGTCACGCCGTACTGGAAGCTGAAACAGAGCATCACATTTGTCAGAAGACTGAAAGTTCTGGATGACCGTGAGTGTATGGAAATTGTTTAAGAAAGGTCACAAGCCTTCCATTCTGTTTTGGGGGAATTCGGCACGGTACACACAGTACCCAGTGACGTTCAGTCCACTGTCATTGATGTCCATTGTTTGGTTCTGTTTCACCTCCTTGTTCAAAGGCGAATGATGGTTAGTAACTTCTTCCGCTGGAAATTTACAGTACGCACTAGAGATATGATTGGAATTTCTGATGGAATAACCGACAAAAACAGGGGACAGTTAATACTTCGAGTAAGCAGTACACATCTCAGCACAATTGCATTTCACGAGCAAACTTTTTACGTGCGGGGCAACTTAAGGGAATTTTTGAGAATACCGCGCTGAACACTATTCACACAAGGTTGTGGCTCAGCGTTCAGCTGTGACTGATAGGTTGTGCACAATATGGGCTCACTGGCGTTGCCGTTAACATGCGCATCTTACAAACAAGAGGGTTAGAATGAAAATCCCGACCAGAAGAATAATACACACTACTGGTGAGCTCTAATGAAAGCAAAACTTGAGTCTAGTGCTTCTGTTTGAAGTGGGCTAGCCGAAAGACTTATCCGAATGCGTACGCACTGAGCAAGTGTGGATGGTGTCCAATTTGATTTTTGTGAATACCACTATCGTACGTCGGAACCAGACAAGTTGCCTTGTAGCTCTCAGTTTGCTTTCCACATAAGAAAAATTCTCTAGTGTTCTTATAAGGTATGTTGCAAACTCAGCAGAACCGCTAACATCTAGGAGACCATATTGATAAAAATGGGGGCTTTGGCTAAATTTGAACCATTGACTAAAATAGCATGTCCGAAGGCGACAAGCACAAATTCAGCTGAGATACGAGTTCACGATGAAAAATCTCACATTTGAACCCAATTACCCGTCTAATCTTGTGTCGTATAAAATTCACCGAATGATCCTGAGTACTGACCTTTTAGGCACGTTTTCTAAAGCGGTCCGCGTCCGAATCCATCAAAGCCGCCTTTGATCAACCGTACTTTTAATCGCACTTTCTCAAGTAACCATCAACCGAAAGCTTGGAGACAGGTTATAGATGTAATCATGTTCAAACTAGGATGCAAAGATGACCCAACAAACCATAGTCCAACAGCTTTGCTTTTAGCGAGTTGTGAAGCAATGGAGGATGTGCTGGATACTCCCTTCCTGGCCAGGGTATAGGATGTGGAACTAATCCGCAATGTGCAGTACTGTTTTTGCGGGGATTGTCATGCGTCACAAATCTGCCGATCAAGCATGACTTTCGGACGAAGGTTACGGACATAGGAATGACCAGTGATATGATTCACTATATTTTCCCAAGGCTTTTGATAGAATTGGCCAGACTATCCTGCAATAAGAATCTCGTAGTTATGGTCTAGATGAGCGCATGTTTGGGTAACCTGAGGATTACTTAGCTGAACATCAGGGTGCACAGAGTGCTAACAGATTGGTTCCCTGGCAAGAGCGGTGTAACTCAAGGATCCATTCTTGGGTCCGTCTTATTCATTCTTATTGTTCTTCAACTACGCAACATCATCACCTTATCGATGTTGCAATAAGCAGCGAGCTGGAGAGTGTTCGGTAAGTGTGAAAATCCTACACAACTTTTCTGACTGTGAGCCGTAAATAAACATAACGTTCAAAATCAATAACCAAAAAGTCACATATACTCGTTATCAGAATTGCCCTGGGTTCTACACTTGACAAACGAGACCATTCTTATCTGTACGCGAACGAGACGTGAGGACCCTAGTGATGGACGACTTGAATTCGTTGACAGAATTTGCAGCCATGGCCCAAAGGCAGAAACGACGTTTCGCCTCCTTGAAAAACTATGTGGAACCTGAAGTTTTTCCGATAATGCTTGATTACATGTGGAAATTACCAGATAGGCCTGAATCTTCTGTGTGATTCTTGTTCAGTGCTCGTATATAGGTCATTAGAAGTTTTAGGAGACCAAAAAAAATCCTCTGTTCGAACAGGTTGATGAACTTTGGTCAGTTATCAATGTGTTGCGGCCACTTTAAAACAGCCTAGAGTTTTCGTCCGCAAAATATCCCCAGACCTCACGGCATCCAAAAAGCTTCCCGACATTGATACACAATTCTCTGCGCATTCCAGATGCACATGAGAATAACAACAGAACACTTACCCGGGATTTTTAGCAGCGAAGACAGATCCAAGCATCCGGCAGCGATTGTCCGATAGCGACCATCCAGATTTTGGTGTAGTTCAATCACACAACGGCCCTGAATAGAATCACAAATGTCTACCTAGATTGTTATTCGTCAGTTAGAAACAACAACATAAATGTGAACTTCAACAAATGAAGCCTTTCTAATATGGAAAAACTGGCCTAGAAAGCTGTCTTTCGGTTGCACACCACAGTCGTCAGCGTAACTGGATGTTGAAATGACGCGAACAGACGTGACATTTTTACATAAGTAAAGTGACAGCAAATTTTGTTGCTGGGGGTTCCCAATATGAGGACGTGATTAAAACTACTTATCAAAGTTTCACAACGCACTTTCTGGCTATCGACTTGCGAACATATTGACGTTGACGACTTTACTGTATGAATAACGATCGCTTACTAGTGTATGCGCATCACGTGTCATATTATCAGAACCGGTCCCGTAGGCCAGTTGTGAACGAATGGTGACATATATTGCTAGTCATTTATTTGCTGGTGCGTGAGGTGTATCACACAGAGAGATTGAGGGGTGATATAGATGAGCTCATGAGATGGCAGTGGCGATGAGTAGGTTATTTTGTGGAATGCACAATCGATGACACGATAAGATGACTCATGTCACATCATATGCAATGGAACTGACTGAGCAGTGGTCGTACTCGGTCCAACCCATTTGTAGTTAATTTCTTGATCCGTAGTCGTCTGTGAACATCACTTATGCAATTCTTATGCAGCTATTTTGCAAATGTCCACTGTCACTGACCATTCCACAGACCGGTTGGGACAACGTAGAACGATTGTCTCATACCATGCAAACAAATGGACTCATCCGTTACGACCCAACGTATTCGGCCGTTTCGAACTTCATTGTATGTGCGCGACGTCGTAGAGAAAGCCGAACAAAACAGTATACAACTCCTGCTGTGTTCTGCCCACCAAAACATGCAGACAAGATGTTAGCGTTTTTCTCTTTGCTTTTTTGCCCTCCTAGTTCCGGTAGCATGGTGTGCCATATGCATATATGTTGAGCTGCAACGAAATAACTCGAGCAAACCTCATGGTGTACATATTTAGGAGATTACAATGAATGAATGACTGAGTTAATAGATCAGATCAAGTTATGTTAACACAGACTACCAACATGACCTCACCTTGTGCAAATACTCCAGAAAGAAGTCATCTATCTTGACGGGATATTGAACAGTTAAATCGAAATCTGCACCACTGCCACTCACGATCGCGGTCGACTGGGTTTCAAAATCGTAGAAATCCCATGTTAAAAATAATTTCAAATAATTCTGCATTGCAAGCACACTTTGTTGGTCCAGCGATTCTCCTTTCGAGCAGACCAAATGTTCCGTTACGGTTGATGATAAAGTCAGTTGGCCAACATGGATCTAATGATATACAAAGAGAGCAGCGCCCAACAATTTGGTATGAATTTATCCGGATTTTGAAATGATAAACCAGATATGTGCATTCAGTGGCAAATTGAGGGCTAGGCTATCATTTCATTGCTAATATGTTTAGGTTTGTATTACAATATTCTTTAAGAATACCGGATTTACCTGACATTACCTGTGTAGCCTTGGATATATTAAGCGAATAGATATACGCAAAAGTATCCTTGACAATTCCTGTCCAGCACAACATCAACCGGACCGATTACAGAATCCTAAGCTTTTGATCACTTAAGTGGTGACGGAAGTGGTTCTACTCATTTCAAATTTCACGGTGACCCCTTGTCAGATTGATGCACGTCTGTCATCAATCGGTTCGATTTGGAACGAAGATGGATGAACAGTAAATGGATTTCGATTACAACACTCCCGAGGAAAGCCACCCGAGGTGGTTGAAACGTAGAGTATTACAACTTGCTCGTAACGTTGTGTTATTCCCAATCGGTTCATCAGTAGGTGACCAATTCACCATTACCTAACTGTTGTTGTTCACGCAAATAACATGTGGAAGTCGTGTGACAGGTAACTTGACACACGGTTGCCCACTAAAATGGAGTGCAGAGCAGTAAAGTATATTGGTTTGTCATGCATAGGATGTAGTTTACACGGTCAGCTGGGATCTTTTCAAAAAACTGTAAAAGATTTTTTTTACATCATTCATGAATGCTTGTTTTTCAACGTTTTCCTGACACGAAATGTATTGGTGAAACATCACAGGAAATCGTTTAGTAAATTGAGACAATAAACCACACATCTTGGGACAGGTACAGGCAAACATCAGCGTTCGATAACGTTCGCTACCATTCTATGTACATTAGCATCACATATTATGCGTTCGTCTACAATCAGTAAATACTATGATGGATGAACTTCTCAGTATACTTTACATTCTTTTCAAGCCTCTTAAGCCCGATCTCTTTACATTAGGGTGAACTGACATTCTTTCATCATAAAATGAAACCAATCATTTTTCCCTTCTGTAACCCAAGGTACCGCATTAAAATCGTTACCGGTGATTGTGATATATGCTTAGTCACCTGAAAAATTACAGTTTACCACTGCTTCCGTTTTTGTTTAGACCCAGCAGACAGAGTTATGCAGCTACACATTCGAACAAAGAACACTACACAGTGACGTGTCAGACTGATCACTTTACTCAGAGTATCAGTATTGACTTGAGTCACCTTTCATTAAACCAATCAGTATTTGAAAAAGCTACAGACCTCCTGGAAAACAGCAGGTGCCACTGTGACAAGGACTGGTGTAGTCGTTTATATCCACACGACTGTTTTTGGACCGTTTCTTTCCTTGTTCAATTTTTTTAATTAATTCAGATTGCTAACACCTTTCAAATTTGACCACCAAACAGGTTTACTTGGAACACGAGTACATGCATGTGCACTGTTCGTAAACCTACCTCAGCTTGTGATTTCACTTTCCAAGGCACGTTAAGTTTGAGCTGGTATTTCGAACATTACGACCATCACGGTTACACGCTTTAGCAATCAGAAAACAAAACCAGAAGTAAGCAGTCCATCAAACTGAAGGAAGAGGACGTGGCCAGTAAACTTGTCAACTAGAGTTGACAAGTAGCGTGAGACACACCTCAGTAGTATGGTACTACAGCCCTTGTGATGCTTTCGTTGGACAGCTTGAACAGTCGAAGTAAGACAGCGTTCAAATTTTTAATACCGAGCATTCACCCTAACGTTTCCAGCACCGAATTGCGGGAATTCCGGTACTGTAGTCTTAGGGACTAAGTGTTTCCTACCGTGGACTAGCCTGCTATAAATTGTTTCAATCATCTACGCCAACTAACCTCAACAAGGTTTTCCCCTGATTCGGCTTCCACCCGTGCGCCTGGAGCAGAGTGAACAGCATCAGCACGATGTTCTGAACACACATCCAAATCCATTTGTACTGTACCCTAAAACAAAGAAAGCTTGTGATCATCCAATTGGTAGTTGCATTTTGAAATGGAACTGAGTCGGCACCGTTCGGTTGCGGAAGCTGATCGCGATGAAAAACGATAATCCACCGGCTGTTATCATTTTCATCACCTTCATCATCATCGTGATCGTCATACGGCTTTGCAACAATTTTTTGCATTAAAATCTAATGATTAGACAACCAAGAAGAGAAGGGCCCGGGTGAGGAGAGAGGAAGAGAGACACCTAATCAGTGAAAAATAATTGCGTCGTTTCTCAAACATTTCTGCATTGAGATACTCACGACTGGTAAGCAAGCAACATAGCTACAAGTGAAAGCCGAGCGTCACTCGTAAGTCGGATTTCATTGCTTTGCAACGTTACTTGCATTTACTCAACTGAACAATGGTAACATTCACGCTATTGCACCTGATTAACGACCACTTCACCTGAAGTATTCCACCGTCGACTCTGTTCATCTCTAAGGGCCGGTGATCACTAGTCGAGCGGGTATGAAAAAGCTATGGCCGCAGAACAATACATTGAGCCCAGTATTTTTCCTACGCAATCAGTAGCAAAGGGGTCGAAGCAAACACACGTAAATTCAGTTACATACGTGAGGTCAGTTAATTACAGAATTGTGCAGGGGTTGAATCAGAAGTTTATCGGAAATAAAACTTATCACAAAAGCTAGCCCAATGGGGTGGATAAGAGTTTAACCTTTACTTCGTTAATGTCAGTCAATTAAAAGTCTCGTTGGATCGCATGTATAAGGCGACTGTTTCGACTGTTCAGCTCTATGTTTTTGCAAATCAGGGACTCAGAGACAGGAACCGCCTTCAGGCATTTGGCTTTTGATATATACATGTGATCTCCACATTGAAAGGCAAGAAACAGTAGGTCTGGTAATAACTGTTTTAGTGAAGTTAAACTGGGGCGGTTTCTTGAATGGAGAAAGTTCAGCCAATCAGAGCTAACGCACAACCTATTGCAATCGGAATTGTGAGTAGTCGGCACCAACTTATCGAAAACGGTGATCACCTGTTACATCGAACTTGTTTGTAAGAAATAGTGATCAAAACAAGTTGTTTTGACATGTCAGTTTTAAATAAGGCCGTGGAACGTAATAACCAACAAGCCATTCGAAACGCTAGGCGCTTGTCACCCGCTAGCGATTGAAAACAACGTGAACATCATTGTAGAAGGATTGCTTTCTTCTACTAAATTTGCACCTCCCAGACCATCATTGTTTCAGTTTTCTCGATTCGGTAACCAGTCCCGTGAGTTCCGTCGTTCAGCCCATAATTTTGTGCGTACTAAGGTGATTAGTCTATATATTGTAGCGAGAAGGCGTCCAATAAAGCACAATCTTTATTGTCCAAATCGCCAGTTACACGCAACGCGCGCTCTCTCGATTATAAGTCATAATTCCAACCCACAACACCCCCAGTTTCCGTTCACACGTCGTGTGCACTTCTGACCGGTTTACGTGTGTGATCGGCGCCTTCTATCGGAGGGTTTTCCGCTTACCATCCCTCGTCTGTTTGTCCGATTTCGTTGCGCGATAGCTCGTCCGGCTGCTCGTGCCGTCCGACATCCACCCAATGTTGGCCTAGACCGTATTGCAACATCATTTCGAGATGTTCCTCTAAATGTTGGAAAAACCACACCTCCGATCTGTCCGTCTGTCGTATTTCGCCTGCCCTGTCTCGCCCGTTGGTCCGATCTAGTCGAGCGATGACTCATCCGGTCGAGCACGTTGTTCTTGATCCGATCGCAGCGGGGTTCTGAACGTAACTTCCCCAGCGTTGAGGTATTCGGCCGAGCGTTTGAAAACTCGCACCTCCAACCTGACAATCCACCACAGTGTTATGGAGACCAGCAATTTGGTCGCCACACCGGACAGTGTTTTCCTATGCTGCGGCCATCTGGCTTAGATTGCGAGGTGGACAGATACTGGCCTGACACAGAGAACTGATATCGTTCAGTGAGCTGTTGCTCACTGTAAGTCGGATTCGTCTCCAAGTGGAGGTTCTCGTGACTCACGGCGTTGGTGGATGACTATGTTGACTAAGATGGCGGCTAATTCGGCTCTGTGGCATGAATGCTACTTTTGTCCGACCAAGTTTTCTGTTAAGTTTTTGCGCTTAATTATGTGAGATACCTAAGAAGTCTTGAAGAAGCTGTCTTTCTGACGAGGAGTCACTCTCAGTTAGCGCTGAGTTGCTTTTCTGCAAGATATTGACAATTTGATGATGGAGGCTTGAGCATAGGCGGTTACTTTTAGTAGGTAAGTCCCCTACCTCCCCTTTTATCTCGATCAGTTTTTACTATTTTCTTCATCGTTGTATGGTAGTAATGCAGTAGTAATGATCTGTGTTGTATTATTATTTGCGATAGTGATGACTGTGATGTTGATGGATTTCAGTCAACACAACACCACCAACCAGCCGGCGTAACCCATAGGGTCATTGTGATGGTGATAACATAATACGTGGTGTGATTGTCGGTGTCGATACCCTGTCTATCTCTATTTGTGTTGTATGAAGCTGGCATGTTTTACGTTTGCGACTGATGAGAGTAAACGAGGTGTTAACTTATCGCAACATATGTCTTCTTTCTGCACTGATGATCTAAATGGGTCAACCTGGTGACCTGTTATCATTAGGTGTCTGGCAGTCGATGATGTGGGGCTTCGACCAACGGATTCACTGGTTTCAGACTATCACGTTGAGTCCTTTTAAACAGTTTGGGAGGTGTTCTGTCACTCGCTGAAATAACTACCGGTCTGTTCTGCCTGCCTAAATGTCACCACAACTTCAGGTTAAAATATCTCAGCAAATGTCTTCTTTCTGCACTGGTGCAATTATTGAAGAGAATCCAGCGGTTCATAAAACTCCGTTCTAACTATTCCACAGAGCAGCAATTGAATTTAAAAGGGCAAATCTCATGGTACAAAACTCACGGCATGTAGTTGTCACATTAAAGTAGGCTTGTTAGAATGCTTTCTTTAAACGAGTAGCTTCTCATGATTTAGTAAAATACAATTCGACTGGAAAAAGAGGAAGTAAATAAGAAGATGACCTCAATTCGGTTTAACAAGATCGTGTGCTGTTTATTTATTTCAGCGATCTTAGTAAACAACCTGGATGACGAATTAACCTTGATTAGTTTTCCGTGACCTATTTGTAAAACGTTTAACAGAAGACGAACAATTTTACAGTACGTGGATAGATACGAACAGTTCACGCGCTGAGACATCTCTCAGCTAATTTTAACCGATTTAGAGAAGTTTCTATTGAATTAAGCGGAATTCCGGGCCATATTACCTTCAGGTAAATCTCAGGGTCGTTGTATATGTATGTATCTGTCCAGTGGTTCCTTTCAATGTCATTGTTAACTTTACAGAGTAGGCAAATGAGACGGTTCAGTCTTCTAACTCCGAGACCAAGGTAATGGCCTGCTAAGTTGTTTTGTATTCAATTCCTGTTGGGATCATCTTTTTGGTCTCACTAATACTTCCAGACAACTAAGTCGAATGGCGACCAATGAGTGCGACCGACAAGAGATTTTAGTCTAATGTTTAGATTGGATTATCCTGCAAAGCACAGTTTAAGGGTTATAAGGCACAGTCAGAGTGAACCATTTAGTCCACAAACGTTGGACATCGGCTGCTGATCTTGACATCGTTTTTGTAGGGAAACTTTCAACAAATACGAATGACGTTCCACTTTTGGCTGAAGACCATTGGCTCAAGCTGTCAAACCAAAACAAAGTAAACCACGAAGCCAAACTAAGTAAAAACGTTACAAAATAAGAAGTCCGAAGATATAATATACCATATATTTACTTACTGGGGTGTGTATTCAGAGTGAAACGGCGACTTACAATCTACGATCTCTTAACTTACCTCGAGGTAATTAATCTTTAAGGATGATAGTGAACTTTTACTTCTAGCATGTCACCATAAAAAAACAGAATCTTCGGGTCACTACAAGCGTTACCTTGTGTTTAACGCCGTAGGCGACGTCTTGCAACTGTGCCTCTAGCTTGCGGACTCGTTCAGCACGAATGTCCAGTAGTTTCGCATATTCAGTTAGGCGTTGTTCCGATTCGGATTTCAGCTGAGTTAATCGTTCTGATAATTCTTTAGCCTCGGCCTGATAGTCTTTGTTGATACGATATTGAACGGTAAGCAATTTTCGTGTTTTCTCCAGCTCAGCTATGGTTTCCGCGTGAGCGGCCTCAGAGTTTTGCAGCCGTTTTGCCAGATCTGCGAGGTGATAGCGAGCGGATTGGTTAGAGTTTCGCAAGTTCAAAGTGGGGATTAATCGCACCAACTACACGCGGTTGCAACATAGTTTGTCCTTTTGAGGTGAATTCTTCAGCCGGCTGTTGGCGTTGTTCAGCTAAATATTTATTATTCGCCAAAAGTCAATAGTTTGGACTGAGACCACCAAGTTATGATAAATTCCAGTCAGCTTTAGCTTGCATAACATTTTATAAGTACGGCAGGACGACAACCACTGAGTGGGCTAATATCTTTTGTCCCATAAGCGACATCCAGAGTCCTGCTATGCATGGGTAAGATCTGACGTACTGTGGTCAATCTATACAGTGGCCAGCTAACTGGTGACCGTGAACCATACTCCACATTAGAGAAGCCTCTGCCAGATTTGAATGTATACACAGTCTTCCTACGAGCGGCCTGCTTGTATGGCCGAATAGGATGGTGTAAACAATCGCTGGGATGTTGAGTCAGCAGAGACTGTTAAGTAATACGAACAAAAGGGAAAACCATATTTTAGGCTGATAGACGAGCAGTCCCTCACTGGCTAAGAGTGATGAGAAAAAGCCATCAAATAAACGAGCTGAAATAAATTCAGCTCAGAGTAAAAACAGTGATTGCCTGGGAAAATTTGGTGGGTTTTGACCAAATATTTGTCCGAAAGACTGAATTTCTTGTGTTGACCTCCTAGGCTTTGGTCAGTTTAGTGATGTTCTGCATGCATACACAATAGTGGTTGTATACACTGTTCGTGAGTTGCCGTAAACAGTTGCTTCTCATTCGTGGACTGGATCGTCCCACAAGTGTATCGAACAGCCTATACCACGCACTCCAAAAAAACCAGCAAACCAGTCAATTTTACAGAAACATCTTTCACTAGGTAGGTATATGATGATAAGTCAACCATTCGCCTGCGTACATCATCTTATTAACGCTTTATTATATAACTAGTGAGAGTCATGACAATACCCATGTAAGACCAAAAATGAAAACTGACAATCTGGAAAACGATTAATGGTTGTCAGTCCAACGTGGTTCTTAGCCTGCCATCACAAACGTCCGTCACAAAGTGGGTAATTAGTGTCATCTAAAATTGCTCAATCTTTCTGTTGCCATCCTTAACATCACTGTTAGCAGCATACCAACGATCTACACCGAAGTTTTATCACTGAGTAACAGAATAAATGCTTAGACAAGAAGCATAATTAAGGATACGATGAGTGTTTGGTCGTAGAATTGATACCACTATTCTGTATTCGAATGGTCAATGTAAATAATCAGGAGAGTAAGGAATTACATATAAACACTTGAGTATCTTTCAGGGTTGGGTTTTATTCACAAGAGAGTCAGTTCACGATCCTCAGTGACTTGCTTTGCCAACAGTTCGTAATACGCAGATTGATCATATCAAAAATTCTAGCATTCAGATAATTGTGTTTATTAGTCGCTGCTTTCAACAACCTCACTACTCAGAGCCTAGACAGGTCAGCTACACAGTTTTCAAGTACTTATCGACCAACTGCAGTGTGTAGGATAAAAAATTGGTCTCCACACTGTAAGTTTTATAGGGGACGCTAAAAATCTCGGATTATTTTCGAGGCTGATCTCATTGTGGTGACCAAGGTGGATGATCAGTGATAAATCTTACATAACTTCTACCACCCTGAATTTGTCACTCGGAAAGCTGGAGGTGTAATGGATGTGTCTGACTTGTCTACCTGTTACACTACCATGCTGATGGCTCTGGTGTTTAGAAGTTACTCTAACCCAAAGGTGTTCATTTAACTTTCCGGATGGAAATATCTACAAGAAAGTCGTTATTTTTTCAGAGGACTTGATGACATGTCATAATTTGATGACAAACTAGAACAAACCTTCCTTTTCTGTTGTTTTCACGTGTTCCATAAACTCCAATCCCAAGTCTTCGCCTATAACCTTTGACTTCCGTTCACGTAACAACACCAGTGCTTCCTCAAGCTCCTCGGAACTGAATCCAGTCGCCTTAAAAACGAGAAGGGGAATGACACATTAATCTTAAAAATGAGTTTACTTGATTATGCAGTGTTTGAACTCTGTGAGCACTTCTTCCTCGACAGAAAAAACAGTCATTCATTAACTCGCTGAATTGTTTACAAAACCAGAGCGGTGAAACGGTGACCATGAGTACTACCCGGCCTGAAGTCTCATAATCGGAGTCAAGTTATTGTGACCATCACTGTTTTGACTGGCATTCTGATGACTAGTCGAGTTGTGTGGCTGATGGAAGACAATTAGACAAAAGCTAGGACTCCATTAAAATTCACAATGGTGGAAACCAAACGCACAACGTCACTCACTACCACTGCTGGTCATAGCTTTCACGTTCACAGTGACTTCTCAGCTAGCCTGTTTGGAAAAGGAACCTTGGACTTGAGTTTCGCTCTTGTCTGGGTACGTAATTAACGCATATTCTGGTTCTGATGAGAGACCAACCTCCAAATCGCGTTTTCATTCCTATTTAATGAGTGTAGTTAGACAAATTCATAGTTACTCCCTCACAATCACTACTGACGGAGCGCTTACATGTCATGATTCGATCGTTCTCAGTGTGGGACCTCAGCATTATCATGGAGAGCAATGTGGGACTGAGGCCACAACGTCCAACATGATATTCTCATGTGTACGGGAACTGACCATTGGTTCATCAAGTAAGCAAGACTGGACCGACGCAGTGTTGGTACTACAGCACAAGCACGAGCGTAACCACCGTTTGCGGACAGTCAATTCGACTGCGAATTCACAAATGTCTATCCATCCAAAGCCTGGATTCACGTCAAATTATTGCGTTTGTTTTCCTAAATTCTATGATAACTTAGGATGAGAGATGCACCTTTGAATTAGAAGGGAAATAGCGACAACGACAGGTATCCTACGATTTAGAAGACGGTTCCGTGCGTTCAAAGTTTGTGCAGCAAACAGGATCTATTGAGCTTCTAGCCACTTGTCGTGTAAACACGTTGTGAATAGGCCACGCAGCATACTTATTTCTTGACTCATGTCAATAATAGGTCCGTTATTACTAGTTAAAATGGAGTGTATCCAAAGTACGAATGATTTCAAAAACGGAAGCAAATACTCCGAACTCTTGTGAACTAATTTTTGTAGGTATGTTGTGAATCAGTCTAAATTGTTGTGAAATAGTAAGCAAGATTAATGTTCAAAACACAAAAGATAGCACTGTTGACAAAATGTTCTGATATGAACGAACTGTTGTGTAAACATCGATTTCATCTAAAACAAGTCAAAGTTCATTCAGCTGGAACAAACCCACAGGTTCACCCGTTGATCTGCTATCATGTACGTAAGGATGACTGTGCCGACAAAATACTTCCAATAGAATTTTTAAACCACTTATTTTGTCAACCCATCCAACCTACCTGAGCAATTGGCTCAAAGGATTTTTGAGTGACAACCGATTGTCCATAAGCTTTAATGCCAGGGGCTGCAGATTCCACGACCGTTTGCTGTAACTGAACAACTGCCTCTGTTTTCGATTCCGGATGTGTCCCGTCCACTTTTGACTGCCGTTTTAATAAGGCTTCCAGCCGACTGATCTGAGCTCGCAATGCGTGTTCCTGTCTCATCCATGTCTGTTCGGACATGCCTGAAAATGCACTGTTTCGACAGGCGGATAATAGCAGTGTATATCTAGTGTCCTATTCAAATGAACCGCAGGATGAATTAGACCGGGCGACAAAACATGAATGATAGTGCAGAATTAGCCAACACTCCATGACTACTCGTGGGTAGTCAGGACTATTGAACAGCAAACATGTGAAATTTGTGCCTTGGGTTTAACTGAAATATCTTTATCGCGGAACCATCGATTAGAGCCAAAAAGACAGTTGTTTTGTTCTCTGATTAAGCGGCCAAGTAAGTTAATCATCACTTCAGGTCATTTGATTACATTCTTCGTATTCAAGTAGGCTTTCCAGCTGACCTCTTTCGAAAAGAAGCATCAGACGTGAGTTTCTTTTTCGTTGGGACTCGGCATCAGTGCATATCCTCGCCACCGCCAGGATCAAAACTCCAGCCACGCCTTCATCAGGCAACACTGTTGACGGCTGCTTCATTGACATCACATCATGTACGACGGAATTATCACCTCTTAACGTCCAGCCAGTTTTGCTTATGAAACATTCTCAAGGGTCGATGAGTGTGTATTTGTGGTAATCCATCCGTGCTTAAATTAAGGTCGCTGGCGCAATGATAACCTCTATTTTCCTCTAGGATCATATTCCGAAGTTCAACCTATTGATAAGCTGCGGTCAGAGCGTAATAATTCTATCAAGAAGCAGCAACACGAACTTCATCTGAGTACGAGGGTGGCCATTAAATGTGAGTGGTATTCGGATTGCGAGGATTAAATTGGCATTTCTCGGTCAAGATTGAGAAGGTACTAACAATCTAACAGTTGGATGGGCTGATGTGCCGATTGGAAACAGCCATAACACCAGTACATATTCCCACTAGTCATCAGGCTCACCTGCAATTGGTCAAGGGAAGAACCACTCATCCCGTATGGCACAACCATGTGGGCACTTGATTAGCCGTAACATATCAGACGTTAGTTGGAAGTCACTCACAATTAATTGCAATTTCTGGATTCCGATAGAATTTTCAGCCAGATTCTTCCGGAAAAGCAGTATTGTAATCCAGTTTCTTTCTTATATGGGCTAGCTGGTGAAAATATAACCCCCACGACTTGGATTTGATCCACAGAGACGTTCTCACTAGGATAATTCGCTTATCAGTCCATCAGTGACCTCACGTTGTGAACGACTGAATCATAATGTTCAAACACAGCCATACTCGCTCGTGTGTAACGCTAAGGTAGTCTAATCGCCTGGAGAAGAGTCATAGTAACCGTCCTGTTAACTGCAATCGATAACCACATGCCAATGACGTTTCTTCAAGTTAGAATTGCATCATGTGGCAATTTGGTCGTGACAACTAATAGACTCATCATCATCATCAAAACAGCCATGAGCCTGACCAAAATGTACTGTGGCTCGGGCCGCCGCTCACCTCAACAGTGACGTGGAATATCCTAAAAGGAAAGAGTACTACGAAGGACAACAAAGATTGAAGAAGACTAAATGGAAGAACTAGAAATGGTATGGATACAGGTACNCATGAGGCAACCGTGTTAGCCACTGCACCATTGACCTCACATTAGGCACGACTGAATTACTAAATCTGAACGTTTTGTGAATTGTTGTCTCACGCTCTCTAATGATCTCTTGTGTAAAGATGCAAACTGGTTTGATTTGATATTATGGAATGCATGCTGATCCCACTACGCTGAATAAACTACTGGTAAAATAGGGTAGCGAACACCGCGACACACGCGGCAGTCTGAAGGTTAGGGTAGGAGGTTTTCTTGTAACTAACCATCCGAATTGGAATAGATTTCGATTACAATACTCCTGAGGTAGGCCACCCGAAATAGTTGAAACGTGGAGTATTACAGCTTGCCCCTAACATTATGTTATTCTCAATTTGTTATCAATAACCTGTTAAACACGACGCCCAAACTGTTTAACTTAAATTTTACCAAATTTGCTGCGGGTATTTTACAGCTGTCCGAGCGAGTTGCGAATTTCGAAATTTCATGTTCTGTTTGCTTCTGTCTTGTGTTGTTTTAAACAAGTGTGTAGTGAGTATCGCTCACTTTTACAGGGAGCATTATATTCTGTCACGTCCAATCTGTTTAGTGTATGTTATGAAAGCGGTTTGCCACACCGTAAAATCAGTTTGCATACCACAATAGTTTTTGTGTTGTTTCGGCTAGTTCTACCAAGAGTGATAACATGAAGTTCGGCTTTCAAACTACATACAATGAGTGAAAATTACGACACTCCAACTTCTAGGTTTTCCAATATAACAGATTGTACAGAGTTTTGAAACTTCAACTAGTACGGTCGTTTATCTTCTAGGTAAAATGACTTGCTTGTTCATCAGTTTCTCATTCGACTCCTTCAAAACATCATTTTCTCGCTTCAAATCGTCGAAAGCGTGCTGTAACTAGGGAAGAAAAGAAAGACAGTATAAAACTACGCTTAAAACTACACTTAAAAACGACACGCATTGAAGTAATGTATTTCTATCATGGCCACTATAGAACAGGAAATCATGTCCATCACAATCAATATATTTACTATTATCGTGCAGATCTATCTAGGTAGGAATACAAGTTAGTCTTTGTACACGACTTAAGAAGGCAGTGTCCTGCTGGTAACAGCTCATTTCCGCTCCGTTGCAGCGTTGCCTTAAACATGATGTTGTCACCGTTTACTGACTGGTTGTTTTTGCTCCTTTCAGAAATAATAGTAGAGTTTCGTTTTTTTTCAGCCAGCTTTCTATTGTTGCTGATCATGCCTTATAGGATACGCTGAGCTTTACTTATGATAATCAAACCATCAGGTGTTTCAATGGTTTATCGGCTTGTTCAGAGAAAAAGTGAATCATTTCTTTTACGTAATCAATCTGAAAAGTGATGCCAGAAACGCCAAGACACATTACTTTCGCCGTAATGTACTTCTTTATGTATTAACAAGTTTTCAACACAACTTATTAAACATAATAATGCCACTCCTAACCACAGACCAGAGTGCAGTAGAGTGATAGTCGTTAACTGATGCACAGATGCTGTGGTGGCTAAAAGCACTGCGGAAATGTTAACCAGTTTTTCTCAATGTAGAAGATGACCATGTGCTTTCTGACAGCAACTGCTCATGCATATGGAAGAAGATACAGTTTGGTCGTAGTGCAGGTCACTCTGGACCCATCAGCAACAGTAAAGATACAGCTTACTGCGTCACAGCATGAATCAGGCAACGTATCCCACCTGAATTCACATACACTCTAAGTTGAGTGACATATATAATCATTGATTGAGAAACTATTGGGCGGATTAAACCTGATCAAGGTTTATCGGCTTGAAATGGTCAACAGAACAGATATGCCACTTAAGCAGATCAACGGATACGGAGCGCTTAACAAAAAGCCCTCAAAGTCTAGATATTTCTGCATACCTGCAAATATTTCAAGCTTTCATTGGAAGTCAAATTTTTTCCAAGTTTTAGCTCAGTAAGTTTTTGCTCCAACACACCGAGTTCCCGTGTGAGACGCTCGACTTCCGCCATCAGCTTACGGTTAGTCTCTTTGGTGGCTTCCTGACCGGCTTCAGCGTCCTGAATGCGTGCTTCAAGAGTTGAAATTTGGTGCTGCTTTTCACGTAAAGCCCTTTGGTTTCGAATTAGATCGATGTTTTCTTTCAGTGTGTCGCTGAGAGTGAGTAGTAAAACCGACAACTGAACAATGAAAACAGTTCGTTCATAATTAAAAACTGCTTACGTTACTTGTCTAAAAAGTTCTACCAAAATCTTTGGATTTTCAGTGAGACACAAAATAGAACTCTGGGTAATATACTTTTAACCCACTGTAACCATGGTAACAGTCAACTGTGGTGACAAGTTCACCCCGTGACAGCCACCCCCCAATTTATTGTTTGCAAGATGTACGTAGTCAGTTTGAGATGGGTCGTTGCGGTTTAAACGTTGGGGGTTTAGGAGTTGAATCAGATTATCCCCCTTTTTCTAATTTAAGATCATGGTTCTTTATCCAGCATATGGTGTTATCGCAACTGAACCAATGGCTGCTGATGATGATGATTGTGTACATGTAAGTCACTCATACCAGCCGTGGCATGGAAGATAAATGAAACCTGTACGCATGACCATTGCCGCTTGATCATATTACCTCAAATTTTATTCCTCGAGGAATATTCCGTCATTTATTTTTGTAAAGTTTAATTCGGTCTTCGCGTGCATGGATAACCCATTAAGAAGCCTTTACATTCCAAAATAAAATCGACCATTATTTTATACTACTTACTGTTTTTTGAATAGGTTGCATTTAAATTGAAAATGAGACCAGTTGGTAGCACAACGCACACGACGAGGGTAACACTCACTGTTGTTTATTAGTCAATTGTTGCACCAATGACTGAATATCCTTTTGATGATTCGCATCCTTGATAAGTATATCTTCCTTTAACCGCCCTATAAGTTGCTCTTGTTCCCGTGACTGTTCAGACAACCGGCGGATTGTTAGTTCTCTTTTGAATAGAATGGAAAAGTGAGGACGATATTTAGGTTCTACAATTCACATGATCAAATAAGTTCAGTAATACTTAACAAACACCAAACCTTTTGGACTGATTTGCATTCGCATCAGTTTCTTTATTTTATTTCCACTTTTTAAGATACAATTGCTAAGGCATGTTATTTCGATTACAACACTCCTGAGGTAGGCCACCCGAGGTGGTTGAAACGTAGAGTATTACAACTTGCTCGTAACGTTGTGTTATTCCCAATCTGCTTATCGATTGCTAAGGAACTTTCGTGAGTTTGTTTAAAAGTCGTCATGTTTTTTAACGTGTGTTTCAGGTATATTTGCATGTAAATTTGCGTGTTTCCCGACAAACCAACTCTAACTGGGGAGGTTCATCGACCTGGATGCAATGCGGAAGACAACAGTGCAATGATTTAAGCTGAACACCAAAAAAATTCCCACAGCTGTCGTATTCTCACAGTTGTTCCAGTCAACCACTTTCGAAAAGAAATGCCAAGCGGGATTTTCGTTCTTGTTGGAGCTCATTAGTAGTGAACATCCTTGCCCCGGTTGTACTGCTTTTTTTCTAAAGGGGCTGTCTGAAAAGTCGGTGTAAACTTTACAGCTGCTATCACCTGTGGGTGATTACTAACGAATTATTCAGAGATGAATAAGACATCGTAATAGGGTTTCGATACGGAAGCCTGCCAGAATTTACGCGGAAGAAGAAAGTTGCTGAGGGAATTCAGTGCTTTAAATTGGTGGGACCGACGTTGCCAAAATTGTCATCTAATGTGTGTGATCTAACATAGACAGTGCCTGGGTGGATATGGTCTACTTCATGGTCAATGGGCACTGGTTACAGCCGGTAAGAATCTGCAACGCTTTTGAGGGATTTTTGGGGCTCACCCACAAACAAAACAATCAATGTGACCATTTTTGTTTCCATCGCATAATTCAGTCCGATGTTTCCCAAAGTGGTTTACTTTGCTTTGTCCTTACATTCTTAACCTCAGCACCACGCTCTCTTCGCTCGATACCCGTCACGTCTACATCAAAATCAGAACAGTGGCAGTCAGACATAATTACGAGTAAATACTATCAAACTGCATGCGTACGTGATAACCGGTTTGATGTCCTAGCTGATGTACCCTAGTGGCTTACTAGTATTAGGTTGAATTTTGCTCGGAAAAACTTTAGATTTCCAACCTCGAATTTTTGTTGCAAATGTTTGTCGCCCTTCTCATGTTTTGTCTTCCAGAATCCCCCCATCCTATGTCACTGCCCCATCCTTCTCCTTCTTCTTCTTCATCTTCTCTTCATCACCAGCAAACTCAATCAAATATTGGTTCTTTCTTATGCCTAGAAAGTCCCAGAATGTTCTGCTCTCAATACAAAGCTACCTAGTCAAGTGCCAGATAGATAGAGTCAACCAGGAGGCAAAATGTGCACAATGGAACATTGATCTGGTAGTATGCATCGAAAACAGTAACCTTAATTAGCAAGATAGCCCCTCTTCAGTCGCAATTTTATCTGTAGACCTAATTCAAACAGAATTTGTAAGCTCGGTCACATGTTTCCTTTAGTGACATTTTTAGCCGTACAAATAGAGTCATCAGATTACGTTATTCACTGTCCATTGAGCGTTTGAGTTCATGCCTGGAAGCTAATTCACTTGCCAGAACATACGCAAGATTATTCAGTCACACCGTACTCATTACTGGACTTGAGATAACCACAGTCGATCAGGGCACATGTAGTAATTTGGCAGAGGTTGCACACGCGTAGGTATTCGTACACATTTGAAGACATCCACTGAATCGGCAGAAAAACCAGTCAACTCAGCAACGCATCAGTCGGGTGTTACTGGAACAGCTGGTTGCACGCGTGCAAGTATAACGGTCAAAACAGCTGACTTGAGACAAACGGTGAATTAGCTAGCTAGTGTGATATGACCGACTAGATCACTCGATTAGTACAGGTGGTAGTCATGGTTCAGACATAACCATGAGTGTACTGTGTTATGCCACCGTAGACACGTAAGAATGATAGAGTGAAATTACTGTCACAATGTCCGATCAGGTTTACGCATTAATTGTGGTTAGCCTTCACCCATCCGGGCCACCAACAAATGACCACAACAGGTTCAGTACTCCTACAGGTTGTTTTTGTGCACGGAGGAAACAGACTTCACGTACATAGCAACGGCCAAAATATGTATTTAGTCCATTGTATACGAACCCATTAAATCGGGTGGTATAACTCAGTTGTTGTATGTTTCTAGTTTTTTAAGTGGGACAACCACTGACCTGCACCATCTGGTCAGTGCTCCACGGATCCAGGCCGGAGAGCGATTTATCTTGCTTTCTGATGAGCCACCTGCTCAGCGACCTGGTTGAAGGTCAGTTTCTTAAATAAGCTAGACGTGTTCTCGCGCCCTTCCTAAATTACTGACAAATCCAACTTCATTTTAGTAACCAGTTCAGATGCACATCGGAGTCATCATTTGTAATCTGATCAACAGTCTGATAATGCTATTCACTGAAACCACTTCGTGTTCTGTTCTCAGCTTGAAAATTAGCGTTTGCAACGTTATTGCGATACGGTTGCATTTAAGCGCTATCCGTCTTTTGGTATAGGCAAAAGAAATCTTTTTTAAGTTCGATAACAGCAAATTGGTTCTAAGCTTTCGTCTTTACAATTTTTTTGTGGTCATCAGTAGTCGACATCATTGACGGTGCGCCGAAATCTGTTGGGGTCATAAATCACGCCACGTTAATGGATTGTCAGCTCTCTTCAGTTTTACACTGAAAAAGGTTGTTCCGAATTTTTAGTCAAAAACGTCGTATTTGAACCTCTGATGGTGGTCCCGGTGAGAACAGTAAAAACCTGGTACAAACCTGGTATACATCAACATACCTCAGATAATCAGCGCGGGCTTGTGATGGCTTTCGTAGTCATTCACCTCTCACCCTTTTGAGGTCTGCATGGGGAAATCGGTGTTTCAGATAAACCAAAGGTCAAACACTGTTGCAACAAGCTGTTAATTGTGCTAAGATGATCAACCAGACACATGTTGTTTGAACTTACAATGCTGCATTTTGTAACCGGACTGTTTGTAGGGCTCCAGTGGCTGCACTCTCTTTTGTTTTGAGTTCCTTCACTGTCCCTCCAAGCGTCCGCAGATTTGAGCCACGAGCTGAGTTAGGCTGCAGAAATGTACGGAAAGTATGAAAATATACTGGTTACTTGCAACGTATAGACTGCCAGAGTAAACTCTTCAGTCTGATCCGTCAAGTTAAGACGAAGTCGAACAAAATTCGGAGTGTTTAATTTCAAATCACTGAGGTTTTGATCGACAGTGAGCTCACTTTCCACTTCTCTGTACTAGATAACTGGTACCGCTTCGTCGGTATCCTATTCTAAACAACATCCATGTTGTCACCAGCTTCAAGCAAGCCGTACCAGTGTGTACACATGTGTGCAGAGTCGATGAAAGTCCTTTTATACCAGCAAAGTTCACTAATGGAACACCAGGTACCTGAGTCCCTTTCACCTACAATGATATGGCAAAGAATCCAAACACCAAGAAAGCACCCGCAAAATGTAAACCCTTCTAATTCTCAGCCACTTCTGTAGCCAAAGCACCTCAGCAGAAACTTCAGAGTATATCATGTTTTGTTTACTGTGTGGTCACCATAGTCACTGTAACGTAGTTCAAGAAGTTACCTAATGTCACTTTTTTAAGCCGTAAGGATCAGTAATGGATCGCCTTACCTGCAGAAGTACGATCTCGGCTGCTGCTCAAAACTTCCAACCGTGACTACTCTAAAGTTTCAGGTCAGGCGTAGAGTAAACAGGAGACTAGAGCTTTCCTAGGAAACAGTGGATTGTTAGGTTAGCGCCAAGGCATGTGCTGTCACAAATGTGCTGTCCGCATGTCAGCACTCACTCATAGTGATTCGCCAGGAAGGAAATCACGAATGGATGGAGCTCAGTTGGGCTAAATAATTGCTATTTGGTACTTTTTTCACGAAAAAACAGGTAAAATAACGCTTCCAGAAGACCGAGTCTATAAGGCCTCTTATCTCTGCTTTTTATTCACATTAAGACGTTCTGAAAGCTTTTACTGATTCGGTTACAAAAACTTCAACTTGTCCAGCTTTCTCATCTCATATAAATTGTACTGTCGTCTAACTTACGCACCGGGTGATTAACAAATTAATACCGTCCTGTGTTTTCCTCGTTCGACTCTAGTTACCTGCTTTTGGCTTCACCGCTTATATCTTACAATAGGAATGTTTCTTTTCTTGATTCTAAGAGACAGGGAACTCAGCTCAACCTACCATTCGACCAGCAGTTCTGGAATGACTACTGTGCACAAATCTTTGATCAGTGGCCTCATTTCTTTGGGTCCATGTTAGACACATGGCACAGTGCAGACCGCTGGTAGTGTCATGTGTACCCTAGCGCTCTTTGGTTTCAAACCCTGTGACAAGCTAATCTGAGTCGTTTTATCACTGATGTTATTCGTTGTCATATCATCATTTCGACTATACTTTTTTTGAACATGAACTCTTAGTAGTGGTTTGATTGCAACCTAGATTGTACCATTGACATTGAGATTACAATTTGCCATTTTTAATCTTACATCTCTTGCTCAGAGCCTAACAAAACCATGTTTTGTCATATTTGTTCTGGCGTGCCCCGTTTCTATAGCTATAGCCTACTCCCATTCTACCGAATCGGCGTTCACCTCAGTACATATAGCCTAAGTATCAACATCTGTCTTGTTCAATGTTCACTGCACCGGAGAAAAATTAACAGGGGAATAATGTAACTGTTGATTGTTTTCTGTCTTTCGTAAGTCAGAGGTAAAGTGAAATATAAATTGGACAATTCAATTACACTTATATGAGAAATATTGTTGAATTTCAATTACTGGTTTGGTTTCGCGTATTAACACCGTAATACAATGTCTTCTTACATAAGGTAGCCATCATGCGCATTTACGGTTACAGCGAATCTTCTTCCCGAGGTTCCACAAGATTGGTTACCCTGAACTTTTACGCGTTGATTATTTTGTAGTTCAATGCTTTATAGCATTCTAGCCAGTAGGTTGCGTGAAAGTAACTGTGTCCATTTGCTGCGAGGTGCCACACTATTTTGTGATCGAGAAGCAATTCGCTTATACAGCACAAGTGTTTAGCATGGCTTCATTGTTACCCATAGGGCGCAAAATAAGGGTTTGTCTGTTAATTCACCTCCAAGTAAATCTATTCATGTAGCCATCTCAGGATGTAAAATTATACAAGTAAACGTAACACGACAATAGTTAAATGTTTGGCTCAAGTGGAAGGAGCAAATTAATGTCTAAAACACACTCGACTATTGTATATATCGGAGCACACTTTCTAAGGTGGTATTTAACACTGTTTAACACGAAATATTACTGGACATTCATTCAAGACAAGAGATTCTAAAGGATACAATGAACTATTATGAATGTTAAGTAAGAATTCAGCATAGCCATTCAACTTACCGCACTTCCGATTCGTTGTTTCTGGACACTCAGCTGATTTTGGAGAAGTTGAACCTAAGAAATAGCAAAACCCATTAGTCATTGTTTGATCCTACACCAATGACAAAAATATAGTGGATTATATGGAATTCGATGGGTACGAGTTGTCTATTGATGTAGCCTACCTAGACTTCTCCAAAATCCCAGACGAACCTAATCACTTCAACTTTTGTAGGGAAACTGAGCAGATGATGTTGTGAGGCCATCGCCTGAGTGACAGGATGATTACCTGTAAAGATGTGAGTTCAGGTTAGTGATAAACAGCTGATTATCAGACCGGTTTCTTTCAGACAGCAGGTTTCCGAAAGCGTCTTAAGGTAAACAGGACAACTGCTAGTCCAACTTCAGCTCTCTGCTGTTCATTCTACTCTTTAATCTGTCAGTCATTGTGAAGTCGGCAGTTTTGCCTTAGTGCGATGGTACAAAAATTACCACATTACACAGAGTCACCAGAGTGTGAATACACCTCAAAGCTACATAACTTCACTTATTTGGTTGTGCATAGATAATCAGTTGAGATGCAATCTTCCTAAGTGAAACATCATGCAAATCCACCATTAAGGTTGCGCAGATGATGATTATGATCGACCGATGGACAAAAACTAATCGCTTCCGAATGTAACTGCATATTAAGGACATTATTGACACATAAAACAGATCTGTACAAATTTTTAACGACTACAGGATAGAAGACAAAAATGACACTCAATCGTTCGAAAAGTACACGTGGACGAGCTCACAACGATGTACTCGCCGAAATGTAAAGCGCAATTTTACACATGAAGGCAAGCATACAAGTTTATTGCTGGTTTCTGAAAACAGAAATGACACTTCTTGAGTGTCCAGGGAAGGTTACTTGTAAATTTTCGGAGCATGGGTGTTCTGTTAACTAAAGACAACGATTAGATCAACCGTCAAAAAGTTGGACACATCGGCTTGGGGACCCAGTACATTCCTGGTCACACATTAGCAAGCGTCTTCCTGTTAACCAGAAACGAGTAATTCCAGTACAGTTTATTTCCAAGTTGACAGGCTGCTGCATAAACTGAACTACATCCCGGTTATAGATAACTAACTCTTGAATTTTGTGGTCGAGATTGACTCGATTAAGGTGTTTTAAACCACTCACCGTGTACGCGAAGGTGAACCGGAGCTGTGATTCTGATGGCTACGCCCATAAGGAACATTCACACGTTGCCACATAGTGCATCTGTTTGAATATTATTGTGGTCTGTTTGTTTCTTCGCTTCTTACTTGTACCAGTGTGCTGTTACAATGCGTTGGAATATTGCGAACCACTGTTTGTTTCCCATTTGGTGTTATCCCACTATGACAGTCTTCTTTGTATTTATAAACCGTTCGATAAACTAACACAGCGATGGATATGTACAAGGTTTCCTCTATCTGTCCACTTCACAGATCAACGCACCAGATTTCGCCAACTAGCACATGTGTCAATCCCACAAGCTTTTGTTCATTGCGACAAAAATCACCATAGATTTACAACCACATAGAAGAATTTGTCTTACAATGGATCGGTTGCAAATCAAAGCAACAGGTGCGTGGCTATTGGCTGTTAATAACATTCATCAAAGGCATTAACAGTTCATTGTGTATAACCTATACACGGCAACTTTGGCCTGAGGCGCCGACTCCCCAATAGATCAGAGCTAGCGCAGGTTATTCAGTGACAGAAACTACATTGCTCGTTGAAACCTGTTGTCAGTGGTAGTCCAAGAAAATCGCATTCCGTTTATGAACAACAGCATAAAAAATCGTAATGATGGCTGAATTGTCACTTCAGTGCCGTTCAGTTACGTTAACCGTATAGAAATATGTTTGTAAGGATCGTGGTGTTTTGTCATCTTTAGATCTGTGATTAAATCAGATAATGAAGAAAGAAACTCTGAACGAAACAGTAATTCATTTGACAATTATGAATTGCTTCTCAGGGAGTGTATGAGCACGGTTGGACTTCAATCAACAACGCACACGTCCAATGTTCTAATGCGTCATACCGCGTCACACTACATGATGCGTGAACGACTTAGAGTGCGATACAAACTGAGCATCACCCAAGACAAGGTGGACCTTTCAAGTTACAAAAACTTTCACTGAGCTCATTTTGAAAATGTGCTGCAGAACTGGGTCTTCGTTTTGTAACAACTCATCGGTAATGCGCATTTTTCCGTTGTAGACGGTATCACGAAAAATTTCTGCATAGATAAGAGACAAGGAAAATTTCGGAAGTTTCCTATTATTCATCATTCGTCATCGTACACATCACCACAGACAGCAGCGCAGTGGTGATTCTCACCGGGACTTAACTACCACACAACCACGAAGAAGAAGAAAGACAAACCCTGTAGAGAAAGTGGGAGGAAAAAGAAGGAGATGGGAAGGGACGTAACCACTAAAAATAGCTACGTCTACATTCAACCACTCGAAATCAAAATGCATGCACCTTGGAAGCAAACAACCATGCTATGAACGAAGATAAGGCGTTATCAGAAAGACATCATCCATAGGACTTCCACTGCTCTGTGTCATTAAATGCAGTCAGTTCACAGACAATTCGGACAAACAACGACGATATGCGCGCCACTGAGTTCGATTAGTTACCATCTCACCTAACGTCTCCAGCTACCGATTCCCTGACTGGTGATTGTCCCAACCATGGACGACTTATAGTGGTCAGACGCTTGATAGACTACTCCACTTTTCTACATCAGATTATCCTCTGTCGACTTCGTACCTTACGCCAGTCGGCCGCAGGGCCGGCGAACGGTGCTCGATATGGTAGAAGACTAGCTGGCATCCATAGCATATGACCTAACCATATACGTCTATGCAACTATAGGGAATGAACGGAAGAACTCGTGTGACAGTCGGTGCTAAATACTCGCATTCTATTTCATTCAATGCACATCCGCCATCGCTGATGCAACGTCTTAAACACGAAAGCCGGCCAACAACCTCTATGATTTCATTTTCTAACAATTAGTCTATATAGTCCCGGCAATTTTTCAGAAGAACTTTTCATTTTGAGGCATCCCGAAGTATTTAGCAGAACGCTAAATAGCCTCTAATGTTGTTGGTGCTGCTTGAAAGTTGGCAAACAGGAACACCTTGTCATCAGAATAATTACGATCAGTATGACTTCCACTAGGTAGAAAGTCCATACCGACACCTTGTGAGTGTCGGAGACAATTTTCCGTTATTTCGTCTACGACAAAATTAAGAATGGTGAGCGTTTAGCCTTGACGTACGCCGCTCTTGGTAGTGAAACTGTCAGACAGTTCATCGCATACCCTAACCTGAGCTAAATTATGAGACTAAAGCGCCGACGGTACGTTCGGATAGTTGGTCGGCACACGTCCGCATTTGAATGCCTCTAAAAGTGTAAGCCGATCCGTCGAATCGAACTCATCTTTGTAGTAGCAAAGTACGGCAGTTGTTGGCCGGTGTCATTTGCGACGATGTTTCAGAATTTGGCGGGGAGTAAAAGTTTGATGAGTACATCCTCAGTCAGGACGAAACTCTGCTTTTCTTCCCAAGTGTTTGCCTCTTGAGCTGTGGTGAGTCGAAGAAGTATAATGTATGCCATGACCCTCAAAGTAATTGGGTTTACGTTAATTCCCCTATGGTTTTCTTGACAGCCCTTCATATCTTTCTTGAATATGAGAACTATTATCAAACGAACGTAGCACAGAGGGATAGGCCGCGTTGTCCACACAAGTTGAAACACTATCTAAACTTTGAATTGGATGTTTAACTGTCACACAGCCGTCGCGTGGCCAGAGGTTAGAGTGCGATGAGATTGAATTCGGAAAAATGTCAGAAGTATAGTTGCCATTAGCCGAGTGAAAACGCCTCAGACAAAAAATAACAGACAATCGAGTTGTACGTAGAAGTGAAGCCATCATCTGGGTACAACTGTTCTGTTAACTAGCTGTTTTTACTTTGCACAAAACGGCGACAATTTCGACACCAATTCCGATTAGTCACCATCTCTCGCAAACTTTCTAGCCAAATATTCTAATTCTGAAATCTGAGTTTCGTTATACAGCCCAGTTTTCGCATACTCGTCTTCTACCATTAACACAAGTCGGCTGTCTCTCTATTTAGCCTGTTATCCCGTTTGGCAAGTTTACAACAAAAGATCACTATTTCCCGAAACTCCATTATGGGGAATGCACAATCGTGACTCCGCAGTGACCTTACTTATCAGCTCCGGCTAAACAACCCTGCTTGCTTACCTTGTTACTTTAGAGGGTTAGTCAACAAATCAGGCGGAGTCTGGTATGTATTTCTATTCCAATTTGTTGCCCCGATTGCCACGAAAATCTTTCAGACAGCTGGTACTTCCTCGTGGGCGGATACATTTTCACTAGTGTTTGCGTGCTCTTCTGGTGTTATAGTTATGTGATTTAAAACCTGCACCACTATTGCTGTTAACCGTGCTCCCCATCTCATCAGGATTGGTGGTTTCCGTCCAGTGTGGAAGTCGATATCTAGAGGTTGTAGGAAGTTCATGTGCTTTCACAACCATATTATGCAATGGGATGCAGATCGGGCTCGACTCCAAGGATGGGACAATCACCAGTCAGGGAATCGGTAGCTGGAGACGTTAGGTGAGATGGTAACTAATCGAACTCAGTGGCGCGCATATCGTCGTTGTTTGTCCGAATTGTCTGTGAACTGACTGCATTTAATGACACAGAGCAGTGGAAGTCCTATGGATGATGTCTTTCTGATAACGCCTTATCTTCGTTCATAGCATGGTTGTTTGCTTCCAAGGTGCATGCATTTTGATTTCGAGTGGTTGAATGTAGACGTAGCTATTTTTAGTGGTTACGTCCCTTCCCATCTCCTTCTTTTTCCTCCCACTTTCTCTACAGGGTTTGTCTTTCTTCTTCTTCGTGGTTGTGTGGTAGTTAAGTCCCGGTGAGAATCACTACTGTGCTGTTGTCTATAGTGATGAACATCATTATGAGAACGTCATCACGAGATTTGGCTGGGGCCTTCACGTTTGCTTTCAGAAGCACGTGATCTAAATTTTGTGGTATTTTACGCTGAAGTTATTAACCAGTCTTTAATAGAAAAGCCGCAATCCTATGGTATTATGTGAATTTCCCGTTTTTTATTAAGAAACCAAGCTATTTTCTGTCCACTGAGGTCTGTTATGTAGTTAAATACAACGAACACTCTTCTGAACACCTGTACTGCCATTCAACATATGTTGTTTCACTGCCGTGGCTTTAGAAACGTGGAACATCAAGGTCCAGTTTACCGGGCCGACCGTCCACACCCAGTGACGAACATTCCTTTGGTTCAGTCATGACCTGACACGCCTGGACTTGTACGTTGTTGTTACATGCAGTGTGCAAGCGACAGTGGTCTGCCGGAAAGCTTGCCTTTCCATGATTTATGTTGATTCTTTTTTGTTCGGTCACCTAGTAAAAGGTTTCTGTTTTCGGCTCGTTTTTAGGTTGCATACTGGTGGTACCAGAGAGGTTCGTCCGTATGGTTCATTGATTTTTATCAAATGAGAGTGACGCAGTTGGCAAAATGTGCTAACAGCCAGTCACCTATACCACAGAGGTCCAGCGAAATAGCCGCGGAAAGGGCAGGGAACGGTATAATTTCATGGCTTCTGTCATCTGTTTCGCATTTGTAAATGAATCCTAAATGTGTGAATCCAAATTTATCTTTGATAAAAAGGTCCATTTAGACTCGAGGTTTGTCTACGTTTTTATCTTTAGTGAAGAAAGTTTAGAATGGTGCAGTAACGAAAGGGTCGTGGTGCTAGGCAGTGTGTTCTTGTTTATCGCCCCACAACTGTCCTGCCAAATTTTATTGGCCGACTAGGCTTGCGGGTTTTGTTGAGTAACCCAGTCGGAGACTTAGTGGTATATCTCGGTGTAGCGTCGGGATGCTGACAAAGCCCATGGCAAGTGGATTACAGAAGACGTTAAAGGTCGAACGAGTCGTCACTCTAGAGAATCGGTCTAACGGGTGTACAACGGCAGGCGAAAATCCACGACAAGTAGTGCCAGTCAAAGGAACAGATGTTGGAATGTTGTTGGAAGTTCAAGTGCGAGGTGAACTGAAAGTTTGGTTCCCAAACGCGAGTATATGAACCTCAAGGGAACGTACGAGCTGAAAAATAAGAGTCTTACTTTATTAAGTGACTTCTCCCTAGAATTCGACATGTTTATAGAGAGTGAACAACAGAGGATAGTGGTCTAAAGATGGTTAATAGTTGGACACCAAGGAAATCAGTTTACAGTTAGGATAATTACAATAGAAATGTAGTTGTTCACCAAAGGGATGGTCTTTGTGGATCTGCTTAGTCTTCCCGAATGGGGACCTCACGAATCACAGTGCTGTGGATTTTGCCGCTGTTTGGTCGAATTGCTACCGAATTAAACGAAGTTAGTGCCGTAAGGCGGTGGAAGTCGTGAGAAAGCTTGTCTTGCTGATCATACGCCACTTTCACCTACAGCTCGATTGCTGGCCTGTGGTGTGAAGTTGTCTTGATGCAAATTATTACAGCGTAGAAATGGGTATCTATGGGCGTTAAATCTTCTACCTTTCGTTTTTTCCCTGCTGGACCTGGTTTATTCTTCGTGGTTGTATCACAGTCAGTTATCAGTGTTACTGTCTTTTATTTTGGTGTTAATGATGATGATGATAACATCGTGGTTTGTGAAACGCACTAGAGATAATCGGTGGGTCATAACTGGAAGTGTTTTTAGGACTATAATTTAATTGCACCGCAGTATATAAAACGTCACTCTGGGCCACTCAAGAAACCGATTTTCTTCATGTTAGACTGTCGTCTTTAGGAGCTTCAGATTTCTAGAATGATTACGTTACTTAGAAACTGAAAAGTACCGCATAGAGAACCCTCTTAAGCAACTTCTCGTGTTTAAAGCTGCTTTTGATAGGAAGACTGAAACTCGTACAGTGACCTCTGTCAGAAGTGACTCTTCTTATGAAGAGTAGCTCTGTGGCACTGTTTGAGTTACTTTTAAAAGTGGCCCTTAATCCCTACTTATATCAGACCTTCGGCTTACCCATCGTGGGTCGTCTGAAAATTCGTTCATTTGTTTACCAACCTTAGGCAGCTTGGAAACCACGTATCAGATTGTGCGTGAACGACCGACGCTTGAGTCTATCGACGTTCGGTGCACAGAAACCACTCATCTGATCGATGTGTCCAGGCCACTGTCATAGATCCGCTTTCATGTCGTCTCTCTGATTTTTAACCTCCAGCTTCACACACTCTGCTTTGTCAGTCCTTCTGAGTTACTGATGAGTAACAGGACTGTTATAAAGTCACTTGCATACGTCTCTCTGTCTTTCCAGACCAAAATAGTGACCTTGTCATTACTGATAACAGAAAGAAAGCACTCATGAACCTTGTGATTCACATGCACAAGAGAAGGAACTTGTGGGTTGAAAAAGCGTCCCAATTCATAGAAGGAAGCGAAAGCATAGAATCTTGGCAACTCATGACAGAATTCTGGAAGATCGAAAGTTGAGGCTTTGTAAGAGTTGCAGAAAGATTATGTCATGGAAGAAGAGCGGTAATGAAAAGGTTGGACACGAAAAGAGTGCTCCATACACACTGATCTTCCTACCCTTTATCATCTGGGGACGGACAGGTGAGTGATGTCCCTCTGCAAGTAGACACCGAGGATTGTGCCTGTGCTCCTGGTCAACCATTACTGTACTACTGACCGGTGGACATGATTTGTTTCTGACTGAATGAACTCCACTCAAGTGTATTTTAAGTCTACTCATTGAATTTTAACGCCTTTACCACCGCAGTTCACGTTAGCCGGATTGTGTTGCCATTCCAACAGGGTTTCATCCGGGGTTACAGCAACAGACCAACAAGCATTGAAACAAACTTGAGTATTGCACCAAATAAAAACCTACTTATCCCGGGCTACTTACAATTAGCGAGTAGTATCGATCTCAATCATCCCAAATACCTGAAGCATTAATTGTAATGGTGATGAGTGGCACGGTTTCGAGATTACCTTTTACAAATATGTATCATTTTTGTTTCTTTTCAACGCATGCGCCGACTAGGTAGGTGGGTAATTTCATTCGGGAGGGGGGCGATCGAAAATCTGATCTGAATGCGAAGGCTGTGGCCAAAAGTGACTGGTTTTAAATTTGTTATAGCTTAACTTCTTCAGTGTTTCAAATAATTAAGTGGAATAATTTTAGTTTTCGTGTTAGTGTACGCAGTCACGTGACAAAAAAACATCAGCCCACTTTCTGTGTTAATGTGTTATTCTTGCGTTCCAAGTCGGTTATCCGGTCTTCATAATCTTCTCGCCCAATCGCGTCGATCCCGCCACCCTTCTTGTCACTGGCCAACCGCAAAAGCTTGGTGCCCATTCTGAAAACAAAATCGACGTAAGAATGACAAACCCTACCGCAAGTAATGCAAAAGAGTATCCAGCCTACGAAATCAACATAATACAACATGACTTTAATTGTGACTGAATGTTAGGAATCCTGACAGTTTCCATAGCTAATCAATGGAGGCACCACCTTTGAAAACCATGAGGACCGTCTTATTCTTACGGAACTCATATGGGTTCATCGAAATTTTGTAACTGTGGAGAACTGCCTTTAATAATTTTGCCGCACTCTAAAAAATACAATAATTCCTCTGATGATAGCACCTTGACTATCTAACTTTTTAAAGACCCCGGACTGTTTTAGAGTAACTCTACAGAGTACAAACTTGAGTCGAGAGGAAATTTAGCTACAGCATTCGTTGTACGTGTTGAGAATGGATACGGAATAAATCAGAATGATTTATTCCATGCCTTCCACATATTCATTAATAGCCAACCCAAGAAAAAATGCACTGACCAAAGATCACGTAGCCGCTCTGGGTGATCAAGCTATAAGCACCTATATTTGTGTCGGTTATGTAACTACTAGGTTGTACTACTGACAATGGCTAGTCGGCGCCTACTTTGAGTTTGTGGTTCGCCTCATAAAGTAGAACGCCTATTTTTTGTCTGGCTTATATTCACTGATTATAATTTGTTAGTTGAATTCTGTTTTCTTGGATCACAGAGTGGACTTTAACTGAATTTCTGAGAAATGTTAGGACCCTATTGCTAACTGCAACAATTGATGGTGCTCTTTTAGTTTGACTCTTTTTAAAACCTCAGCCCAACGGCTCAATTTTAGAGGTTCGCACTGATCAGTGTTCTCTAACAGTCTAATAACAATATCTATCATTACTCAATAAATCGTCGTCGCCTATCAAAAATCCATAATGAAACTGAACACAAAACTCGTAGTCAGCAATATTTCTTTCCATTCCCTGTGTAGATAGTCAATTGTTCGGAAACCATCAGTAGGAGTGTGAAAATAACCAAAGTATACTTGCCCACATATATTCTCATTGACATATCGATAACTCACATAATCTAAAGAGTTTTAGGCAGTGGTCACCAAGAGTTATTAAAAAATGCGATAGTGCCTGCGAACAAGAACATCTGTATGTCCAAAGCAGATTAAAAAGATCGGGTTCATAGGATAATTGTATGCTGATAAGAAAAAACGTAGAGTCTTGTTACATAGTAGGTCTGAAAGCGCGTTTGGTTTAGCTCAACGAAATTCCACTCCTATGGGATTTGTGGATCACACATCTCTGCTGACTTACATATTTTCCCTTGTTTGTTCACTTCCACTCACAACATATTCATTTCTCATGTGGTAATCTATGGTTGTCAAAGGCTGAAAAGTTAGACCAATATTTAAAAGCTTGTCTAAAATGCAAGTCAGTCGGATAAATTACATACACGTCCAGCCCAGTACTGTGATTAGTAACTAGTGAAAATTTTTCTGCAGAAAAATCGGGCTGCGGCCGAATTCGGATCTGTACAGCATATACCGTTTAAAGATAATAGGTATTAATTTTCCACCAGCTGTCTGGCAAGCAAGCAACCAATGTGCGTCCGTTCATCATTTTTGAGTACATCTCCGTTTACTGTGGTCATTAATGAAGTATACCTATCGCGTTAATTAAAACATTTTGTTTAAAGGTATGCATACGAAATGCATTTTTTACTCTAATCTGTCCCTGATATAAAAACCCATAAACTGATTGAAATTTTCAGTCGTTCTGTAATTCTGATAACCGTCAATCCTTTAGTTGTGACTGAACAACCAAAAAATTTATTCTGCCCTGAACTCCAATTTCATTCATAGTACATTTGCACTCATTGTATCCTACTACGCACACCAACAACGATGTTTTTTAAATTGCCAGAAGCCAGTCGTGATACTCACTTTTTAATCCGCTCTTCTTGCTTACAACAGTGCTTCTTCAAAGTCAGATAATCGTCGTATAACCGAAGATACTGATCCTCTAACTGGTCACGTGTCCAGGTTCCAATGGAACCCTTTTGTTCCATTGTCAAACCTGAGAAGGTGTAAAGTATCTGTTAGAACTGTTTGGGCAAAAGCTTTGCTACAGACAAGGTAAGAATCATACTGAGCAGTCTGTTAAATTCAGTGGGGTTATTAAACTTTCTGGTTTGAACCACACGTGATCTTCGATTACACCTAACTAGAAGAACCGCAGACACCCATGCCTTCAAACATGAAGCCTCGATAACACCTGTGAAGTCAGCCTTGGAACTCAATGAATAGCCTACTAAAACTACCAAAACAACTCAGCTGGACTAAAATTTATCTCTGTCAGCGATGGATTTAGACAAGCCTGTTCCTGAATTGTCATCTGTTTACTCAAGTCCATCGCTCAGTTCAGAGATAGCGAGCAAGGTCAAACCTGTGAGTTCCGACATGTTGTTGTGGTGACATGGTTTAACTGGTACAGCATCAACGCCAAATAGGTAGTCCTTTAAAAATGTTCAAATTCTTTGGGCATATAATGGAGGCTGATAAATGAAGTTTTCGTGTCCATGGTGATAAGCCTATCGCTCAGTACAACTAGGTTGTAACCTTGGTAGACACCGATCACGTGATTCCATCATCGAATTGCATTCACACTGAGTAAAACACATATTTTGCGTCACTCATTTGATCAGAACTGAATCACGTAAGTGGCCAGCCTGACCGTTAATATCTTTGCCGCGACAGTTTACGATTACTGGAATTAGGCTGATTCACTTCTGGCGAGTTAGTTGAATTTAAGGATGGGAGAGATTGAGGTGATGAATTTCAGACATAAAAGTGTAAAATGAAAGGTACAAGTGGGATGCGGATGGTGCACTATTGGAAGCGCTCCTCTCACTCACCGTTTTCCACATCAGGTTACTTTAAATTCTTAGAACTAGCTTGTTTTTTTATAGCCTGGATCTCACTGTTGAAGACTAATCTTGCACTTGCGAGCCCTGTTTCAGAGGACTCTACAAAGAAGTCTGTTTCTGTTTGAATTGGTTCTGGTTTACAGTGAATAAGTGATGTGCAAGTAGAACCGGAGATTGTGAAGCGCGAGTCACTTGTTACAACGCAAATGTGCACAATTCGTTTGGTTATGGTAACCCTGAAGGGCTAATTCGGAAACGGGTGTAGTCATTTAACTGAAAACCATCGGAGACTGGAATTTTTTATAGTGGAAAAGAATTTAATGTTTAAGTGTAAAGGATTCTGTGTTAAGTAACACTATAAGAACGGACAAGGAGGCTTCCAAACAAAGGCTTTGCTTTGCGGACAGCTGTTTTCGGTAATTCTCATCGGGCCTTTACAGTTACACAGTGTAGATGCGTTTTATATAGGAATAACTGGAGCAAGTCAAACGGCCGGCACGCATAACAGTGTAACACATTCGCCAACACTCCCACCCCCCTCCAATAGACTGTCATCTGCCCCATGCCTATGATCTTATTGACCCATTTGACTTGCTCCAGTTTTTCCTATGTAAAACGCATTTACTCTATGTAATTGTAGAAGCCCGATGAGAATTACTGAAAACAGCTGTTCGCATAACTAACTTCTTATGAAAGGGCTTTGTTCCAAATATGGTAAGGATCATGCGGGTATGAACCAAAGTTAGGCTTAACTAATTTGAATAATGAGTGGAGTACATGCAGCTCAACGGACATTTACCTGCCACCTTTAGCAATAAAATTTACAAACTATTTCAAAACTGACCAGGTGGCCAATTAAATCCTAGGGTGGGAACAGCAACGTAAATGCACGCATCCAGGTTTCTTTCAAATTCATCCATCGATTTAGCTGTTACGGTACGCTCAGACAGGATATTTTACTTTGGAAATATCTTAACACTGAGGGAGTTTTTTTCAGGCAGCTCATCTCATGTTGCTAATTCAGAAAGTCCTCACAGAGAAATCCACTTGCGTTAGACTTGGGAATATGCAGCAGAGAACACAGCAGCTAATGTAATATTTCATACGGTAAAATAAAATCGTCTGACTTGCCAGTAATACTCGGAAACCTGATCAAGGTTTAACAACGTTTCTTAAAAAGAAAGTGGGCGAAGGGTTAAAACTCTGTTCTATGTTTTAGCCAAAATAACTATATAAAAGGCACTGCTTTGTGGTTTAGCAATGCAAACTGCCAAGAGCACATCGAGGCTTTTCCTTGTCAGCAATATTATTTGTCATTTGTTACATTTCTGCATCGTCAGTTGTGGTATTCTGAGGAAGCAGCCGTAGACCTAGAGTGTAACACCGATGGTTGCATTGTATGAGGCAGAGAGTATGTCGTTTAACCTTACAACGATAATTCTGACAGGCTGTGAACGAAAGAACTAATATGCCATCGATAACACGCTGATAGAATTTTACACACAGGATTATGTAATTGAGTCTATGAATCATTGACAAATGCTGGAAAGTTGACATTTACGGGCTTACTTCAAGCAACGGCTCCGGTCCATTACTCTCTGGCTTCAAGCGATCTGCTTAGATATAGAAAGTCACTTTGGAATATGTTTATTACGCGGTATCGTCTGATACACAACGTGATCCCTGAACTGGTCATCGAGTGTGCACTGCAAAACTTTCAAGACACTAGACAATAGGGTACCTGCTGTTGATAGCTTTTTGCTATCATTGCTTGAGAACGGACTATACAGTGTAAGCTTTCCAGATGCTGGTAGGCTTATTCTAGACTAAACGACTATTGCACGTTTAATTCAGTGACTCTACCAGCTTTCCGACCTATCCTTTAAGTACCACTTGAGAAATGAGACCAGAGCCTGGAGATCCGTTATAACGCAGCCACGTCAACTTTTAAAACAAAACAAACGAAAATCCCTACTATCGTGAGTTCACACGGAATATTGTTCACAATGGCGAATAGTAGGCTCCCGTGGTTGTCGCTTGGGATACTGATGTCCTGTAGTTTGAAAACGTTAGCCGTTTCTGGTTTTGAGATGATGACGTTCCGTCTATCTTGCAGCCGCCAGCCCCTTGATGGGGTTAGTTGCAGTGACGCACAATAGTTTTGCATTGATGTTAAAACTACCAGCCAACTTCAACTGATAACGGCGTTCTTTTTGCACGGCTACTGCTTTTTATTTTCAATGTGGCTGTAATCAATGTGCAATTAGACAGTCATTTCAAGGTTACATGTATTCCAAGCCTATCTCTTGAAAATGAGCGGCTTTGATATGCATTATTTGATCGGACTCCCTCCCACATGATCTAAGATACTTTACAAGGACACAGGTTGCGGATATTTGGTAGAGATTGTCGGGAGAATTCTTTTGTCCAGTCGTTGTTTTTGCGAAAATCTCGATGATTAGGCTATGTACAAAGGATTCCAGCGAATCGTTTTTTAAACCACGCACTCGTTACCGACGCTACGGCCGACTTGAGTAAGATATGATGACCTGGCGTGCAGAAGTAAAGTGGTTCATCAGAGGATTAGCTACTGTAGATCGTGTTCGCCCCCTTCGCTGGGCACCTTGTGACTCACAGAGTCGGTAACTGGGAATGTCAGGTTGGATAGCGGCTAATCAAAATCGGTGGTGTGTGTGTGTTGTCGTTGTTTGTCCGAGTTGTTTGTGGGGTCAGTACATTTGATGATGTAGGGCAGTGTAGACCACAAGGAAGCTTGTCTTGCTGATGACACCTTATTTCACTTGCAGTCCGGACGTTTGTTTGTAAGTTGTAGACACCTTGATGCTGTATATCCTAATATATTCATAACTATTTTTAGCAGCTAGGTAATTTTCTCTCCCTTTCTCTTTTCTTCTTTCTTGTGCAGGGTTTGCCTTTTTTGATTCGTGGTTTTACAGCAGTTAGTCATCGGTGAGAGCCATTGAGTTATTGTTGTCTGTGATAACTATGTTGTTTAGGTTATAAGTAGACTACCTGAATTATTTCGATCAGAATCACTCACAAATGATTATTTAATACCAGGTTAGTTCCAGCTTTTGGTTGCTCTTATCATTAAATGCCTCCGCCAGTTGTCTTCAGTTGGTTGTGTAGTAATTTATTACAAAAGAACATATGGAGGAACTGGGTTTTCTTTTGTAGTCAGTTCAACAGTGATATTCACCGTATTCACTAAGACCGAGTGAAAAGTCGGTGTACAGTTTGGTGATCATGTATGTCCAACGGGTTGAGAAGTAGTACAAGCCAAAAAGGTCTCTAAGAAATCCCACCAACATCAACGTTTGATATTTTGGCTTACATGAAGGTATAATAAAAATGAAGTGCCCAAGAATTTGTTTCACATTGAACCCCGTTGGAATAAAAGTCAGGTTGCAGAGAATTGTGTAAGAACCTTCTTGTGGACGTATTATTTATGGCAGTATTCGATGGTTACTTAACGATCAGTGAGGAGTGTGGAGAACAGTATCTCATATCAGTCAGGCAAGGTTAAGTATCAACGAAGCGCACAATATGCAATACGATTTCGAAGGGGAGGGCGCAAAAGATTCCAGCCGTGTACTACAGAAGGTAGCAATTGCAACAAACTACACCACACACTTTTTACAGCGACACTCCTCATAATTTGGTGTCACTCCTGGCAGTCGTAGACTTTCCTTCTGACCTCCCTCCTTACTATAGCCGCTCCTGCCTTATTACAAGCCGAGGGATCTGTATTGGTGTATAAACACTAAATAGGAGGTGTCTTTCAACAATGTTATCTCTAAAAATAGCTGTATGGTTAAATGCCTTACATTTCCTAGTTCAGAGTCATCGTCGCAGCCAACATGACCGCTTATTACACTTTTCATCTTAACTGGGGCTTATCAGATATCAGCTGTTTCTCATGAGTACACTGGAATGCATACGAAGCAGGTTCAGTATTTTGAGTATGGTCTGCATAAAATATTGTGCTTGAAACAAGCTGGAAACTAATTCCCCTCAGGCATCTAGAGTTACATCATCTGTTCTTCGCTTCAAAGAGCTACTTGCAAAATCGGGATGTCGAGGTAGCCATTTAGTGGGAATGGTAGGGAACAAATTTATACCAGATTCCAGTTATTCACAACGTAAGATCATACAAATCGAGGCGAGCGATCTAGAGTAACGAACTGAGTGAATGAGTGGTGTGTTTCTGATAGGCGAAGTCGAGCTGCGATCGATCAGTCAGGCAAAATGGTAATACAGCAGAACGGTAAGTAAATGTGCGGCATGATTCACACATTCAACTGCATGAGTTACCTATCGATATACTGAAATGTTCAAACAAATCGCTAAACACTTAAGAAATTTTTCAACAGAAGGGTAAAAATAACAATCGGAGCTTCAACAGATTCAATCACAAACAAATAGGGTCATTACAACGGACCACTGTACAAGCCTTGATCAACTACATGTTCAGACACAACCTCTTCACCACATAGCCACTTACACTGGAGTAGTACACATTGGGAATTCTGATGATTATATGACTGTTGTTTTGCCTGTGATCTAGAGCCATAAGGAAGAATCTCAATCGAGCCCTCTTACATAGTGTGGCAAGTTTTTTGCAGAATGGGCATTTTCCCACTTCATCTTGGTCAGATAACACGGCTTGAAGTGTGCTCGAAAGGTTAGACTATTTTGCATGCTAACAAAGCCGTTGAGTGAACCGATTCCTGAAGTCTGGAAGTCACAGACGTTCCAAGCGCTCTACAAATGGATATCTGTTGCACGACACGTGTGAAACTACGTTCACAGTAACATTTTCAAAAAAAGGTTGAACTCCCTAATGGAATAGGTCAGTTTATCCTCAACTGTGGCTGACTTCAACGTGCCTGTAAGCTAATCAACTTTAGTTTAGATTTCCTACTCTAGTTTAGTCTCTAAGTTTTTGTGATACTCTAGGTTATTGCTCAAACTGTTCAAGTTTGGGATACTTCACATGAAGCTGTCGCCTAGTACCAGTTTTCGTACCATCTTCTCTGCTTGTTAATGCTAATTCACCTCACGCGCGGGTGTTAGGCACGAAATTTACAAGCGCACAATTCTCGGAGGTCGCTGTGACTTTAATTTCCACGAGGTATATTTACTACCGTGCTCAGACGCTTCGACGATAAACAGACAAGAATGGCCTACTTGATGTAAGTGACCCAATAGAGTATTATACCCTATTTTATTTCGTGTATGCATACAGCTACATACCACGTGAGTTATTGACGAGGGAAATAGTCTGCAGCATTTTCATTGTTTCTTACTTGTATGGTACATACAGGGCAGAAGTTTCGTGCAATCACATGTTGAAACCGGATAGAGTTCACTCCTAAACACAGTGGACTAGCGGGCCAGAGGCGCATTCTAGAACCGATACTGGCGAATTTCAAATATTGTGCTGTGCTTTTTCAAAAGGTGAACATTGAAAGACAATACCATTTGCCTGTTACCATAAAAGACAATTTTGTACGCGGAAAATTATGTAAATGTTAACGTTTTTGTGCATGTGAAGCACTCTTATTGGGAAACACTTTGAAATCAGACAGCAGTTTTGCGTATAAATTAGCCAATCAGTGGAAAACGGAACGATCATCTTATTTTGTTGCCGTTAGCTGGTAAAAATTACGACGTTCATTCTACGGGGGTTCTCCTATTACATATATATATATATATATATATATATATATATACTATATTGCTACCTCTAATGAGCTTTCTGATGATCACGTGATCCAAAGCGCTTCCAGATAATCAACACTAGTACCTGTGTTGCGCACGACGGAAATTGCTAAAGGCAACGTACGGTATAAGCAACACGATCCTCTTATTCAAGAGGCTGTTCTGAATCATTGATGGAGGAAACGTGGTCATGTGGGAAAAAACGCACGTTAATGTGGGCTATTCAGTGTTTAAGTTCGTGAAACTAATTTTTTATCTTATTCTACTCAGCTTTGCATCATATCGCACATTTTTAAGTACCTTCAGTAAGTAGATATAATGTTACCACTTATTTGTGCGCCATTACCGCGCTGCGCAGTTCATCTTGACTTCTAATGTAAATCAAGCTTCTGTGGCATGAGGCAGCTATCTAAGTTTTTGTTTTATGATAAGCAGTCGCCAACCAAATTGTTGATAACATATATGAGTCTCAATACGTTTTCATATACTCCAGACCGAATTCTGTTGGGAGCAATACTTTTCTTCAGTAGTTATTCACTTGCTTTATTTTTATGCGATGAGTGTTTGTCAGCTGTGTTGGTGCGCTTTGTATTGTAATTTTACACACAATTTAAACTATTCAACTCACAGACTCCCTCTCGAGAAAGATACGAGATTACTATGGTCATGAATTTAAAAATAAGAACAAATGTAGCTGTTATTTAGGGTAGTGCCAGGATGTACATCAACACTCATCAGTTTCCTGTATTCATTACGAGCAAACCAGTTTTCTGAAACTTTTGCGGGTTTTTTTTATCATGTTGAACAGTGTATGACAGATATAGTGAATAGCCACAGCACGGCTTCTCTTAGAACCTCTGTTGCAACCGTGATCTCTTGCTCGTTTATTCAGTGCGCATGATTCTGTATACGCCTGTTATAGAAAGCCTAATATACGCTCAACGCCACTTTTTTCAGCCGTACCCATGTAGCAGATTGCCCTCCGGGATATGCCGGTATCCCGCGGGTTTCGATGGGCAATGAGAAAAATCTTAAAACGTTATCGCATGAAGTAATTATCCAAAAAGTAAAAGTTTATCAACTTCGTTTCCAAATCTGCATTATTCTTTTCAACAAGTTTAGTGAGCTTCATCTAAACTAACTCGTAAATTTAGAAATCCTCAATTGCTAATCTGTCTAGCTAGCTGAGGAAGGTGCGGTGGAAGTCGGGCGGTTTGGCTGTTCCTAAAGAGTACGCGGGAAATTAGCCCACAATGTGCATTTTCGTGTACCACTTACGAAGAATGCTTTCAGACGGTTGTTTTTGTTTCGTTCTATCTCAAATATTTACGGAGATAAAGGATTTCCAACACACTCATAAAACTTGTATCATTATGGTTCATGTTCGAATATTGCACAAGTTGAACAGAATATTTGAAACATTCTTTTCCCGTCAAAAATTTGAATAAAGAAGACAGTAGGCTGATGTTGCACGATTTATGTCCGGACAAATTTCGCTGCATCTTTACGAGTGCATAATACAGACCACTTATATATTAGTGTGAGAAAGAGAACAAGATACCAGAGAAAGCCACTTGTCAGAGTGCACAATCACTGTCACTACCAAGGTAGCGACAACCCTACAAACAGTTGTTTCTGAACACACAACACGGGTTTGAACTTTCGGAATGCAATCGCTTCGGCATAACGCAGTGTTCGCCTGTGTGACGTTGAGTAGATAACGCGAAATGCCGTTGTGGGGTCACATTGGTGTTGCGTCATTAGAATATGACGCTCAATGGACGATGCAGGCTCCTTGTTTCTATGCGCGGCTGTGACATTATGTGTTCGCGTAATCTGTTCCCTGACCCACTTCGGGATGTGTTCCGTGACCCTGGTTCGCAACTGGCGCTCAGTCCTGCCTATGTAGGATGCTCCGCATCTACATCGATATTCATAGATAAGATTGGATTTGGCTGACTCAGGTACCGGTTGTTTCACACAGGGTGTCGGAATCCGGAATGTTCTGAACAGAATCACTGGAACCACTGCATTGTATGTTCTCGCGATAGAACTAACCAGACGACGGTGGATAAGTTGGCATACATCATCACCCTTGAAGGGAAGACGAAGAAATACCGGCTTTTTGGACACTGTGTCGGGTCGAATTCCTATGTCGATGGGCTGTTTAAATCTTGCAATAAACGGTTTAGGATAGCCGTTTAGTTGTAGGGTGGTCTCTAACAGGGCCATCTCTTCTTGAACAGTATCTTCAGTGCAGATACGTCTGGCCCGATCAAACAAAGTGCGCACCAAACTCTGTTTGTAGGATCGGGGAACAAAGCTTTCAAAATGCAGGTACTGACCTGTCCAAGTGCTCTTGCGGTGGACGCTTCGTTGAATCGAGCCATCTGCATTTCTCCTGATGCATATATCCAGAAATGGTAGGCTGTTTTGATTCTCGCCTTCCATACTGAAATGTATGTTTGGGTGCAGGGAATTCATCTGATCAATTAAGCTCTGTGCTTGCAGTTGATTGTGTGCGATGAGAAGAATATCATCGACGTATCGCTTGTATAGCTGCACGGAAGATAACCGTTCTGTAACTTGTTGCTCAAGTTTTGCTACAAAAATGTCTGCCAGAATAGGGCCAAGCGGGCTACCCATAGCTACCCCATCAATCTGTCTGTAGACCGAGTCTTGGAAAACAAAGCTGACGTTTTTGGTACAGAGCAGCAGTAGTTGTTCCAATTCGCTTTCGGGTATTCCAACTTCTAGATGATGCAACCTCATATAGGAAAGCAGGAATTCGATACATTCATCTAGGGGAACGTTCGTAAACAACGACTCCACATCAAATGAGCATAAATATTTGTCCCGAATATTCATTGTCTCAAGTAAGCTAGCAAGTTCAAAACTATCTTTCAGACAAAACTGAGTAATTCGGTCTCGAATGGGTTTCAAAAGTTTCGCAAGCCATTTAGCTACTTTGTGTTGTGGCGAGTTAGACATAGACAGAATCGGCCTGAGAGGGACGCCAGTCTTGTGAAGTTTCGGGAGTCCATATAGCTGTGGGACCTGGGTTCCAATTGACTTTAGAGATTTAAAGGTTGCTTCATTGATGAAGTTACCTTCCAGTAATACTTGCAGTTTTCTATTGATACTCTGTTCGACGTCTACTGGGTTGTCTGGTCTTTCTTCCTTTTTGAATCTCAAGGAATCATTCAGAATAGGTTGCATCTTATTGATGTAGTCAACCTTGTCCATCAAAACTGTTCCCGATCCTTTATCCGGTTGTAGCATGATCAATTTGTGGTTACATCTGAGCGATCTGAGGGCGCTGATATGTTGGTTTGTGAGGAGACACTTTTGCCGACTAGACATAGTTCGAAATTGGTGTTCCAAATCAACAAGCTTCGCTTTTAGCCAGCTCTTATTCTCGTCTGATGTAGGTTTCTGATTAGAGAATTGTTCATAGAACTGTTCAAAATGAGCTTGAGTCTCAATAGGGTTAATCTTTCCAGGTGGAATACAAAATTTTAAACCATAACATAAGGCTTCTAGCTGGATCTCGGTCAGTTGAAAGGAAGACAAATTCATCACGTACTTAGATGGATCCTTAGGGAATTTCTCCTCAATCATGTTGTGCTTAAGTGATTTCTCTAAACAATCGCGCATAGAAACTTTAGTTTTCTTGACAGCCATGGCGCAAAAATTTTCAAACTTTATTCGACATACCAAATTAAGTTGGTCCAATATTGGACGCTTCTGGTTGAACATGTTTCGATAGTTTGCGAGCTTCAATAGATCCTCCTCGAGGTGACACTTTGTGATCCGTCGAAGGTTACATCTAGATGGACGAATGTTGTCGGCCCGTAACTGTCTGCAGAAGCTAACAGGAAAGTTGTTACGCTGAAGACAGGAACGGAGGAATTCTGAACGTTCAAACGTTCAGGTTACCCAGTGCAAACTGGTGAATGTCCCTGGTATTATTGGAATGCCTGATGGAAATACTGTTAGACCATTATGTTTTATCTTTGCTGTGTTTTGATTGTCCTCGAAATTAGATCGTTTCCTACTCAATGTTACACCTTTTTCTGTCATTTAATTTTCCTTTCTCTTCCATCGCCTACCACCATTTTCAGTAGACCATATGAAAAATTCGGGTTGGCGGTGGAGCGCGTATAACTGTTGTGGAGGGCAGGATCGGTTGCGAGATATGTGGACTTGCTTAATAGATTATGGTGTAAAAAGACAGAACATAGCTTCTCTTGATAAAAAAATTCTAAAGTGCACAGAAGAACGTTTGAACCAATTTATCATTTCTAAGAACTTCCTTCTGGGTGACAGTGCGAATGAGGGTGAGAAAGTTTTCTCCGAAGAATTAGCCACTCCTACTCTTATTAAATCGGCACAGTCAAGACGTCGAATCACGTGGTTTGAGACAATGATCGACATAACACTAACCCAAGCAGCACGCAGCACCATTTTAAATGGGGCAAAATAAGGCATTAGATGTATGTTGGTTTTTCACGGTAGGTGCGCCATAATCTGGGATTTTGCACATTTTTTATATTCCTACTCTAACCGTAAAAGTCGGCGCGTACATTTCAATATGTGTGATATTGTCATGTTGTTTTATTGCATCACTTTCCCATAGATGCTTGTGCCCAAGGCAATTTGACTTCAAATGTCCGTAAGTTGCAGTGATATGTTTCTGGGTGTCCTCACATCATCACACAACGTTGGTCACGTTCGACAGAAAATTAAAGACCACCCTCAGCGTCGACTATCCATAGAAAGTGGAAGAGGTTCGTGCAGCTGAATAAGTGTTTTGGATGTAGACAGGCGTCAAGGTGAGATCACAGGAATGGTCGTCCACATATGATTGAAACGAATGCTTTATCTTCCGGTTTGATATATGATTTCTGTATTCCAATCTATTTTTACTCTAAACTGCAATTTAGGCATTCATTAAGAGCCGCTCTCAGATGTGGTGGAATCAAGCATTGTCAACGCATCCGCCTCTTGCCCCACCGAGCTACCACATGTAATAGTGGAACATGAACCACCTAAAGGTAATGAGAAAAGCTTGGTTATAAAATTTCCCCGTAGGGCCACCGCGCTCCCTTGTTACCCCACTCGGACGTACCGTTCAGCGGGAAATCGTGTGATGGTTCTTACGAAGAAACATTTCATTGAAAGGCAGACGTATGATACCTAAGTCTGTGAGATATTACTATCCTAATTTACCAAAAGACCCCCGAACACTGATGGGCACTCCGAGAATTTGTAATAAAGTGGTCATGGAAAATTAAGTTTATGTCCACTTTGGTTTGATCCGAGGTTTGTGTGCTGTCCTGTGCCGGCTCCCCCAAATTGCTTGCAAGGAAGTGTCACTGCAGTGGAACATATACGGCATGCGACGATACAATTCCAGTAACACACAATTAAGGCCAATCCTGTGCAGTGTTACCAGGCCTTTTGTGTCAATGCCATTTATGGTTGGTGTTTACAGAGGATCGGTGAGACCATGGAAGGTTCAAGCGTACATGCAACAAAGAATTGATTAAATGAATGTTCTTGACCGCGAAGGGCTGGTCATTCCCGGGAGTAGTGCGAGCGTCTCTGAGGTGCTTTGAAGCGTTGTATGTGACACACCAGCTCGTTGCTTCGTTAAACAGTGTAAAGGTCACTCTGGTTATTTCGGTTGTAACTGCGGCAGCAAGCATGGTGTTTTGACAGAACACAGGCTGACATTCACTAAATGTGACTGCCCAAACAGAACAGATGAAAGTTTCCGTTTCCAGACTGACCTGCATCATCACACTGGCGATTCCCCATTCATTCTTCTCCCCCTGGATATGATCCGGAGTTTCCCGCAGGAATATATGCATCTTGTTTGCTTACGTGTAATAAAGCGTTTGATCGGTCTCTGGATATCGTCATCACGTGATATCGGGCACCGTTTTAGTCCTACTTCAATTCGTGCGATTGAATAAAGAAGGCGCACGCGCACACACTGGTTGATGTTCAAAGGCTTTGCCACCCGATAACGGAGTTTGAACGCTGAAAAGCAACGGAATTCGGAGAGTTTCTGCTTTATCTTGGTCCCGTTGTACTGTGTGGGTTATTGGATTCTGATAAGTGTAGGCACTTTATGGGACTCTCCATTTGTATGTACATCTTATATCACCCTTTGTTGATACCTAACTACGTTTCTTTGTTAAACAGTTGCTGATAATTTTCGTAAGACGATGTTCTAATACTCATGGCCTTCATGAGATAGTTTACAAGGTGCAGAGTTTAACTCATTTGGTAGACGCTGCGTTGCATCAAGGACAACTTGACAGTTTTTCTTGTTTCCCTTTTGAATCGTTTTTGTGCATCATGAAGACGGCAGAACAAATATTCCGCCGACACATATATTTATCATGCACGTATATTTACGTGTTCCTTTGTACGGATATATGTATATTTTTGAAAAACTGCTTTCAGATCTGTATGAAGCGTACCCATATCCATTATGGATTCAGTAAATTGGAAGTATGTGACAGCAATTACGAGCGTTTGCGACTTGAATGAAAGAATGTGCATTAGCATGTTAACTATCGTCAAGTTTCTTAAAATCTTTGTTTTCTGATAACTAGAATGCGTGCGCCTAAATTGCAGTTCAACAAATCAGGTGAGACAGGTTATTACCTATAAATATTTTTTTCTTTGTAAATTGCATTCACATTTAAATTGTTATATCCAATGTGGCGTCTCAACCATAAGTTGCCTTCTGAAGATTTGTTATCGATTGTTGCTCATTAACCTCCACTGTTTGTTTATATATTTTTACCCACGCGAACATTCACACTACTCTACACCGCTTCACAAAATCATTATTTACAGTATCCATTCCGTTACCTTGCAGATACTCGTCAAAGACAAGCAATCTGTATGGGCAAGGAAGATCAGTGAGAACCGCCAACAAATTGCACGCAAGAAGGGCATTTTGCTGAATCAAACAACCATGTTGTAACTCTTTGATGACGGACAATAAATGATACTCATTTTTCAGTGTTTCAGTCGTTGTTGGTGTTCGCGCATTGGAGGGTCCCCCATTGGACTGAGGAGCAATGTACATTAGGTATTATGGTTGACATCAACGCACCCAAACTAAAATCTATGGCGGCTTATCATGAGGACTGTGGCTGAGGGTTCTCGAAACCCTTGACAATGTTAATAGGTGAGAAAGCCTGAATAAAGCATGTCGATCTACCTACAAGGCACCATCCAGGACAGACAACCTCCTTGCTCGATCTGGTCATTACGAACGAGGCTCACCTGTTAGATAGGGTGGTCATCGAACCACCGCTAGGGCATAGTGACCACATGCTACTAACCTTTGATTTTATCTGTTACTGACTCCAAAATGTTGTGACAAAGACTTCATTATGAAACTTTCTGAAAGCACACTTCAACGCACTAAGGACGTTCTTAAGCACACTAAGCCTTACATCCGACTCAGTGAACTCGAACTATCTTTCATTTAAAGCCGCCATTCACGAAGCTGATGAGGCATTTGTTCCTCGGAGATTATGGAAGTGCTCCTCTCGTGCACCACTTCCGCGGAACATACGTTGTCTTTTTGAAGTACGTTCTCCTCTATTCTCTGAGCAGAAGCTAACGGGTAGGCCAGAGGATCTAGAGGCATTTTGCTCCGTACGAAACAGGTGCGAGCGGGAAATCCGGCAACACACCCAACAGGTACAGTCAAAAATCCTACACGTAGCTTACGAGAATAAGAATTTTCTTTTCAAGTATATACGTCGCCAGAGAAAAACTAAGCCTTTAGCGCTTTCTCTGAGGCTTTCCGATGGGAGAACCTCCTCCAACCCCCAAGTCATTGCTGAAGTGTTCAGAGAATACTATTCATCAGTCTACAATGTGGATCAGCCAAAATGGCACTCATTTATTCAGTGAGGATACTTCTAATACCCTCTCCTGACAGCTGACTTTTCTGTGTCCGACGTTCAGGATCTCTTGCTTAAGATTAATCTTTATAGTGTCATGGAATCAGACAATATCCATTCCCGGATCCTCTAAGAAGTGGCCATCGGTCTGGCGGTGCCTCTCTTCCATCTGTTTAAACAGACACTTTGCACAGGCACTCTTCCGGAGGCACGGAAAGAGGCCACCGTCCCATCTACATTTAAAACAGGCAGTTGTCAATCTGCGAGTTATCGGCCGATCAGCCTTATCAGCATCCCGTGCAAGATAATGGAACGACTTTTAGAACGCACCATCTTTAAGCATTTCTTCTCCAACAACCTTTTTTCTCCAACACAGCATGGCTTTCTTCCCGATCGGTCATGCATAACTAATATGTTAATTTAGATGAGACCCAACTGTGAAAAGTCAGGGCTTCGGCTGGATTCGAACCAACGACAGACACAGCATGCCTCAACGCGGCAAGCGCTCTACCAGCTGAGATACGAAGCCACACCAGGAGCTCCTGGTTTATGTCAACGACTTAAAATCTGGAATGCCTGTGGCTCAAATGCATTGCAGCTTGACCTTGATCGTATTAAGTGCTGGTCAGATGATTGGAGTCTCCCTTTAAACAACAGAAAGTGTACAAACTTGTCACTCGGAGGAGACTCCTGGAACCTATTCGCGATGCACGGTGAACGAAATGTAGTAGATATCGCGAAAGTAGACCTCAGAAAAGACCTAGGGATCTAAATGTCGTATGGTTTGTCCTTTCATTATCATCACCAGCTGGCCGCAAAAAGAGGTCTTATGAATCCTTAGATGATCAAACTAATCTTCCCCCGGATAGACAAACACGCCTTTTACAGGCTTTGCGGAGTCTACATAAGATCACTGCTCGAGTATATCATTCAAGTCGTCTACACTGGTTTGAAGAAGGACATACTCGCCATTGAACGTGTCCAGCCAGTAGTCACTAAAATGGTCACTGGCTTACAGCATCTCCGCTACGAGTCTTGCCTCAAAATTCTTGATCTTTATCCAATTGAGTTTCGAAGACTCCGGGGCGACCAAATTACACACTTTCTCTTTAGCACAGGACTCGTGCAACAATTCTCCACCCTAGTACCCTGCTAGCACCAATTAGCGGTTTAATTGGGGGTGAATTAGGGATATTTCTGGGTAATTTAGAGTTGTTTCATTCTGACCAATAGTGCGTCGATGAATGAAAATATATCCAATCCCCTGCGTGTCATTATCCGGGTTATTTCTATAATGTATGAAGTACATAACACAAAGGAATGGCATTAATAATCAGGAAATATTCGTTATACGGATAAACTCGATCATTGTTTATCCAAACTTGAACCGCTTCAATTGATCAAGCGCGCCGCGTTCGAGGTTACGCCTAGCACAGCGCTCCTGATTCTTTTGAGGTTTGCGGAGGTTGCTATTATGTCTGAACAGCATCACGATGACGGTGAAGTAAGAAAAATTATATCATTTATTATAGCAATGGTGGTTTGCGGAAACGTTAGCCAGCCGTTCCACCATTTATCGGAACGTGCAGCGGTCAGTTGCCCAGCTTAACCGTAGTGTACAAGAATCGTTGGAGATGCAGACGTTTGCAAACGCTCTTCGACCTCAACGGCGTCCGTACCCGAACGCATATCACAACCGCTTTGTGGAGGCAAGTTAAACTTTCCAAATGCAAACGACTGATTTCAGATGTACTAGACAGCTCAACACAAACTGGTGTGCAAGATCCGGAAGCTGATATTCCTATGGCTAGCGTTGTTGATCGTCCTCGAGACTGGGAAATTTCCAGCAACACTCTGAAAGTGCAGGTGACACGACTTCTACGTATCTTGGAGGAACGAATACCGGAGTTACCCAGTGATGCCCGAACGTTGTTGTCGACACCGAGAAGTTCGCCGATACGTGACGTTTATCCAGGCGAATATGCTCATTTGGGGTTGGCTAAGGGCATTGTGAATGCTGTCCTAGGCAATCGGCTACAACCTTTGACGACCATAGGAATCCAGCTGAGTGTTGATGGTTTATCACCATCGACCGCAGAAAAGTTAACAATATGGCCTGTGCTCTGTCGCCTGAATGAGCCGATGGTAACCGAGCCGTTTGTGGTTGGCGTGTATGAAGGTAGCAACAAACCTGGAGATGTCAAAGCATATCTCTTGGACATACTGCAAGAACTTCAAGATGTCTTAGGCAGTGACATAAAGATTAACAATGTTCCGATTACCGTCTGTTTGAAAGCAGTGATCTGTGATACTCCGGCTCGCTCTTATGTTAAACAGGTTCGCGGGCATGGTGGATACTACGGCTGTGATAATTGTGAACAACGAGGTGTATACTGCGAACGGAAAGTAACGTTCATGCCGCAAAGTGGTTCTCTTCGAACGGACGCACCGTTTTGCATCGCACGCCCAAAGTCCCTCTTCCCGTTTATGTCTCTACCGGTCGATATGATCTCCACTTTTCCCATCGACTAGATGCACTTGGTGTGCCTCGGCATTGTCCGTCGTATGATTAACAACTGGATGTCTGGACCGGTCTCCAGGAGCGTTCGTGTAAGCTCGCAATCACTCCAACGGGTAAATGAACGGATTTTATTATGTCGAAAAAGCTTATCTTGTGACTTTCCCCGCTTTTTAGATTTGTCTGCTGCTATATATATTTCATGTCATCCCACATTCAGTGTTACTCATTTTGACTTCGCGAAACAATTAATGCACGTATCTGTATGCAACTGTCGTAAACTGTATGGTCAGGCAGAGATGGTGTACAACGTGCATTCGCTGGAACACCTTGCGGATGATGTGGCCACACATTGTTCATTGGATAACTTTTCTGCCTTCCCATTTGAGTCTTCCATGTACAGATTGAAACCTGTAATTACTTGAGTGATAACAGTCGGAGAGGTCACGACAAGAAACTCTATGAGCTTTGACCCCGGACCTCCCTGAGACAACGGTTCTTCTTTAATAGAGCTATCAACTACTGGAGCAACCTACAACTAGAGATTGTTAGCTGCTCTTCTAAGGACCGTCTCAACGTGTTATTGGATTCTCACCTACTTAATAAACAGTTATATTAGTAATTTATCATATTCTGCTAGATCATTATTCTACTCTGTTCTTGGTACTTTCTGTAACCCCCAAGAGCGGTGCCACACAATGTTTTCAATGACAGATTTTCAGGTCAACAGAAAACCGCCGGACATCGAAACAAACAAAATGATTGGATCTGGGTAGGTTGGGCCCACAACCACGAACCCGTGTATGAAACGCTGAATATGGATGAAGTGAATGAATACTGCGGAGTAGTTAAGAAAAGAGCAAAATCGTATGCCAGTGTGGAGTTTCGCGCAATATAACGTTCTTGTGGCTGGCCCCCAAATTGCCGTCATGGGTCCCCAAGGAGTTTTTGTTATACCCCGATTTTACTCGTCACCAGTGCCCAAAAGCACCCCGGGGCCTCCAAGGGGATCACATAGGGTGTGCTGCATGGGGATTAAATTTCAGGGATGGTTTCGAAACTCTGGTGATAACCTCGGCCTGAATTCTGTACACAGAACCGGCAGACCGGGCTCACCTACATATACGTGAACCAGTGTTTCAGCAATCATTTCACACGTTATGATATCCCTTCATTCTACTCGACAAGTCGTTTAGGAGTTTACGTGGAACCAGAATCGTGTGAAGTAGCAATTCAAATTCGGCCCTCCAAAGCAATACATATGATAATCAAACTAACACACCGAATACTTTTTGAATCCTACTGTGGACTGTAAGATCTAATTAAGCTTAAGCTTACTCCAATCTGCAATTCGAGTATCAACAAAAGTTATCTGACAGTTGAAAAATGACTATAATTAGCACGCAACAAAATTTAACCCATTCTGACTTCTTATCACAAGCTGATGTAGTTGTACAGTTATTGCAAAACACCATAAAAACAACGCTCAAATTACCTGGTTCTCAGTCAAAAAATTCCTAGAAACGAGTAAACTAATTTTGGAAGATTAAAAGAAACCAATGAAATATTTGATAATAGAATTGATTTTTTTCGAAGACAGGCTATTTTTTAATTTCCAATTATACATCATAGCGAACAAACATTGATCAGAAAGTAATTCCGTGCTACAGCGGTTGTAGTGGATAGGAACGAGTTAGTGAAATACAGGCGTACCTCATTAAGCTATCGGTAGCTGTTAGCGATTTCAGCGATGGTCGCGCGAATTCGAGGCAAGGGCTCGAGGTTACCGAATCAAGTCGGTTCATCTTGCTCAATTGCCGCAGGCGTCTGTTGATCTGAAAGACGTTCAGTGAAATCGAAGTGTTGCACCGCTCTTGGGGATTACAGTGAATAAGAAGAACTCGGTGAGATTACGAGCATAACGACACTTTATATAAACGAGAACCAAGCAAAGCTTCGAAACGATCAATAAGAGCGCTGTGTCGATCTCAGAATGAACGTTGTTCCAATGGTTAATAACCTCGTTTGAAAACAAAAGCCGCCTCAGAAATTTCCAATGACGAAGCCTGAAAAGCTTTCCATTATGTCCTCGTCGGCCGTCATTATTCGCTACAGCGAAGATCTGTTCAAGGAGATCTACTTTAGAGAATCAAGGGAATACAGATGAAGAATTTCAAGTACATACTCATAAGCGACCTTTCTTAGACTCGCAACTAGTTTGGTGGCGGCGCACTGGTATGCACGATCTGAATCGCACACTGGATGAACGGTTTTATATAGAACGAGTAGAGCGTTTGCAAGGATTCCCTAATAATACGGGATAAAGTGCGTTCAGTCATCCAAAGAGTGACAAATTCCATTTGTTACGATCATCTCATGGTGATACACTAAAAATGAGTTACACGAAAACCAGATGCCCGGAGCTTTCTTCAGTTCGATTTTCGTGATATCCTCTGTGGCGAATACACTATGAATCACGGAGTCACTTCAAGAATCTTCACTGAGAGACATGTGAACACTGTTATCATCATTTGGTGGAAGATTCTAAACGTCCGAACAGCGCCTAAACACGGGAAGATCAATCTGTAATGCACTGGGATCAGTGGTATTCCAGATTTTTAGGTCGTTTGCGTATAGGAGGGCGTTGCTGGAAACATTGCCCGGAAGGTCGTTGACGCAAGTCGAAAATAACAGAGAACCTAGCGCTGACCTATGAGGAGCTCCCACAGAGACGAAAACGGGCGACGAAAAACCTGATCCGGTGTTTACCCTAAAAGTTCGACTATGGGGAAAAGAGGCAGTCCAACAAAGAACCTCTCTTTGAACACCATGGACTTCCAGTTTGTGTTTGAGAGTGCCGTGTAGGACACGGTCACGAGCCTTGGCGAAATCAAAGAAGATAGCATCTGAGATGGAGCAACACTCTTTAGCTTCCGTCAGACTATCCACGAAAATAAGCGCAATTGTTATACATGACTTAGCAGGGAGGAAACCATGCAGTGTTGAAGGAAACCGATTGTTCCATGAGAATTGATCGAGGATGAGGTGCTATGGTAAGCGCTTCAGTATCTTGTACGGAATGCTAGCAACACTGATTGGTCGATAGTAAGCAGGAGAGTGCCAGTCGGCTCTCTTAAAGATTAGTGTGACCGTCGCCTCTTCTCATACACTATACCATTTTCCATATCTGTTTCCATTTTAGGCACAAGATTTTCCATTACGTGCTAAAGCAAATCACTTTGGTGCATTAGAATTTCCACCTTAGATTCTTGGACGTGACGGCAAGAATGCGATTGGCCCAACTAACCGTAAGGGACGACCAATCTTAATTAGAGTGCTCCGCATTGGCTACTTTGGTAGAGGAAGTGGTTTGGGTTAATCGAGGGGTGTCAACGGATTTGCTTAATGAGAACGGGGTTAGCGGCCAAAGTGGAGCACAGATCACCTGACCCTGTTCCTACTAATTCATCAAACCGCTGACCGTATTGGTTCCTTTGACAGGTAAAGGGTTGCGAGTGGTTAGGGGTGTCTGTGAATCTCACGTCCAATAGGCGTGAGCTTTGGGGTCGTGGTAGACTTCGAGCTTTGATGTGAGAGTTAACCAGTTTGTGAGAACATTTTCATTAGTTCTCTCACATACATGGCTGGCGGACGCAAGTACACTTGCGTCAGTCCCGAAACACGCAGACGTATTATCGAAGCATTTGAAAGGGGTGATGACTGGCGCACGGTTGCCCTTCTGAACGGAGTCAAGTGTAATACCGCTTACAAGTGGCTACATGTGGATTGCATCAGTTATGAGGCTCAGCCTCGTAAAGGACACAGAAGCAAGATTCTGACAGAATCAGAGATCGACATGTTGCTGGAGTGGATTTCCGTGGACCCAACGATTACACTGCAATTTTTGAGACTGCGCGTGAAGGCTGAGTTTGAGAAAGAGTTGTCGACCACAACGATTAGTCGATACTTGGATGGCCGGTGCATAACTGTCAAGAAACTGCGCCAAGTACCCATCGGTATGAACTCAAATGAGAATTTGGAGTTACGGCGACTGTTTGCATATCGACTGATGGAGTGCTATGCAAATGCCAAGACTATTTGCTGGATAGATGAGACAAACTTCAATTTGTTCTGTACAAGGTCAATGGGACGTTCATTAAAAGGGACGAGAGCGTGCGTCTCTGTAACAAACAGCCGAGGCCGTAATCTTCATTTGATTGGAGCTATGACACCAACCTCGATAGTAGGCTATACGACGAGGCGGGGAGCATACAACAGCAACGATTGCAAGGGCTGGCTGCGAACCCTGCTAGATCAGATGAAGATCAGTACATCCATGTCAAACATTGTGCTGATATGCGACAACGCACCGTGTCACACCGATCTGGAAAGTGTGTTTGCTGAGGAGTTATACAATGGAGGACAAATCTTACGATTGGCACCCTATTCACCAATGCTGAATCCAATTGAGAATGTCTGGAGCATGGTGAAAGCAAGAGTTAAAAGACAGCTGCAGATGCACCACGAGACAATAATAACCGGAGATCCTCAGGGTGTGCAAAGTCAACAGGAGTGGAGAATGCGGGCCCTGGAAAGAGTAGTCATGTCTGCTATGTGCGACGTCACCGGAGACCATTGCGCTAGCTTCGTTCGTCACGTGGAACGATGCTGTATGCAGGCGATGAACGTTGAAACGGTTGGGTCACAACCGTAAACCCACATGCTCTCAGTGAACGTAGAATGCTCTATTCAGAGCAACCACAAATTGATTTTGTACTTCCCACTTTCTGGAAGTTGGCCCTGATTAAACTAATGCTTGGTCTGTGAATTTGCGTAGATTACATAAGACTCCGTTTTTTGTTTGCACGGTTAAGAACAACCGAACTACCAACATAATTTAGATAAACGAATGCTTCACGTTCGCGATTGAAAACAGTGAGTGAACTGTTAGCATCTCACGATACGTCGTCTTTCTACAGTAGTTGACTGCTCCTTCAATGGCACTGCAACCCAGCCGACACAGTGAACCGTGTGCATATATACAAAGATGTAGCTAGTCGATTGTCGAAGCCATTTGCCTTTCAATATCTCGTCTGAGCTGGCTAGTCTGTGTAAACTGTCCTTGACTAATTGTTTGTACTACTAGGGTGCGTAGTAGAATGTACGTCCTACGCTACCTGAATGCTAAAAATCATTCTGTCCATCATTTTTCCTTAGAGTACAATGAAATATAGAGTAGACTGGCTTGACAATTCTTTCGAAGTTGTCTTCCTTTGCGTACAACGGCCAGCCCAGTACCGTTCCGACTGATCCTCGGGTCCGGTTTGTTTAGCACTGATGAGTTCAGATGCTAACTCCAAGTGAGGTCAACCAAACATTAGACTGAGTTGCCAGGGCACCATTTAATGAGTGATAGTGAGTGATGACACAGGCTTCTTACTCAATCTAACCAGACGACCACGGGGTGTGAGGTGTCACTGAACCAAACCATTCCCTGTGCAACGTCGACGTCAAGATGACACAATCATCCACTGGTGTGGTTAGATTGGCCTCGGTCATGGCGACCATAACTGTTTTCGTACTATCGTAACGAAGTAGCAACGTACTATGACCTTCGTTCAGTGACACCTCACACCCCGTGGTCGTCTGGTTAGATTGAGTAAGAAGCCTGTGTCATCACTCACTATCACTCATTAAATGGTGCCCTGGCAACTCAGTCTAATGTTTGGTTGACCTCACTTGGAGTTAGCATCTGAACTCATCAGTGCTAAACAAACCGGACCCGAGGATCAGTCGGAACGGTACTGGGCTGGCCGTTGTACGCAAAGGAAGACAACTTCGAAAGAATTGTCAAGCCAGTCTACTCTATATTTCATTGTACTCTAAGGAAAAATGATGGACAGAATGATTTTTAGCATTCAGGTAGCGTAGGACGTACATTCTACTACGCACCCTAGTAGTACAAACAATTAGTCAAGGACAGTTTACACAGACTAGCCAGCTCAGACGAGATATTGAAAGGCAAATGGCTTCGACAATCGACTAGCTACATCTTTGTATATATGCACACGGTTCACTGTGTCGGCTGGGTTGCAGTGCCATTGAAGGAGCAGTCAACTACTGTAGAAAGACGACGTATCGTGAGATGCTAACAGTTCACTCACTGTTTTCAATCGCGAACGTGAAGCATTCGTTTATCTAAATTATGTTGGTAGTTCGGTTGTTCTTAACCGTGCAAACAAAAAACGGAGTCTTATGTAATCTACGCAAATTCACAGACCAAGCATTAGTTTAATCAGGGCCAACTTCCAAAAAGTGGGAAGTACAAAATCAATTTGTGGTTGCTCTGAATAGAGCATTCTACGTTCACTGAGAGCATGTGGGTTTACGGTTGTGACCCAACCGTTTCAACGTTCATCGCCTGCATACAGCATCGTTCCACGTGACGAACGAAGCTAGCGCAATGGTCTCCGGTGACGTCGCACATGGCAGACATGACTACACTTTCCAGGGCCCGCATTCTCCACTCCTGTTGACTTTGCACACCCTGAGGATCTCCGGTTATTATTGTCTCGTGGTGCATCTGCAGCTGTCTTTTAACTCTTGCTTTCACCATGCTCCAGACATTCTCAATTGGATTCAGCATTGGTGAATAGGGTGCCAATCGTAAGATTTGTCCTCCATTGTATAACTCCTCAGCAAACACACTTTCCAGATCGGTGTGACACGGTGCGTTGTCGCATATCAGCACAATGTTTGACATGGATGTACTGATCTTCATCTGATCTAGCAGGGTTCGCAGCCAGCCCTTGCAATCGTTGCTGTTGTATGCTCCCCGCCTCGTCGTATAGCCTACTATCGAGGTTGGTGTCATAGCTCCAATCAAATGAAGATTACGGCCTCGGCTGTTTGTTACAGAGACGCACGCTCTCGTCCCTTTTAATGAACGTCCCATTGACCTTGTACAGAACAAATTGAAGTTTGTCTCATCTATCCAGCAAATAGTCTTGGCATTTGCATAGCACTCCATCAGTCGATATGCAAACAGTCGCCGTAACTCCAAATTCTCATTTGAGTTCATACCGATGGGTACTTGGCGCAGTTTCTTGACAGTTATGCACCGGCCATCCAAGTATCGACTAATCGTTGTGGTCGACAACTCTTTCTCAAACTCAGCCTTCACGCGCAGTCTCAAAAATTGCAGTGTAATCGTTGGGTCCACGGAAATCCACTCCAGCAACATGTCGATCTCTGATTCTGTCAGAATCTTGCTTCTGTGTCCTTTACGAGGCTGAGCCTCATAACTGATGCAATCCACATGTAGCCACTTGTAAGCGGTATTACACTTGACTCCGTTCAGAAGGGCAACCGTGCGCCAGTCATCACCCCTTTCAAATGCTTCGATAATACGTCTGCGTGTTTCGGGACTGACGCAAGTGTACTTGCGTCCGCCAGCCATGTATGTGAGAGAACTAATGAAAATGTTCTCACAAACTGGTTAACTCTCACATCAAAGCTCGAAGTCTACCACGACCCCAAAGCTCACGCCTATTGGACGTGAGATTCACAGACACCCCTAACCACTCGCAACCCTTTACCTGTCAAAGGAACCAATACGGTCAGCGGTTTGATGAATTAGTAGGAACAGGGTCAGGTGATCTGTGCTCCACTTTGGCCGCTAACCCCGTTCTCATTAAGCAAATCCGTTGACACCCCTCGATTAACCCAAACCACTTCCTCTACCAAAGTAGCCAATGCGGAGCACTCTAATTAAGATTGGTCGTCCCTTACGGTTAGTTGGGCCAATCGCATTCTTGCCGTCACGTCCAAGAATCTAAGGTGGAAATTCTAATGCACCAAAGTGATTTGCTTTAGCACGTAATGGAAAATCTTGTGCCTAAAATGGAAACAGATATGGAAAATGGTATAGAGAGAATGCCAGTCTGGGGCGTCCGTTTGAATGGCTTATAGAAGGGTTCTGCCAGAATGGCAGCTGCTTCTTTGAGGATTCGGGAGTGGACCTTGTCAGGACGAATTGCACCGTATGGATTAATCTTGAGTAAAAGCTATTCAACATCTAACACCAAAACTCAGTGGTAATAAGTGGCTGATGGCAGTTCTGGAGGGGGCACAGGATGCCATCTTGGTGACGCGACGTTGTTTACAGCCAAATAATACTCCCTGACTAACTCGGTCACAATCAGGGATTCGGATGATGTCTCCCCGTCAGACATTTGCGAAGATTGAATTGGACGTTTATCGTTTATTATCCATCAAACACGTGGGATTTGAGGAGGATCTTTTCTGGTGCGAGATTGGTTTGTTCACAGGTTTCCCGTCTACACATGATTTGAACGATGTAGGACGCGCTTATGTCCTCTTGTTCCTCTCAGGCTTGCGCTCCGCAAACGAATGAGGACGGTCATCGGAAAGACGACGGAGTATTCGCTGAGGAGGTGGCCGAAAAGAGAGGGTGCACAGTTCGTGAGATAAAAATAAAGTCGCCCTGAAACGCCTTGAAACGTACGGTAGATTTTGTTCACGGAGTCAAAGTGGACCGGGGTGGGTTCCCACGCTGTTGAAATCAGCCTGATTAAAGTTTCTAGCTATGGAACGTCTTGCCGGTGTTTTCAACTGTTAAGAGATGAGATCAAAGGTTGGCAGGGATTGGTCGCTGTGTTTAAATGGCGGGTTGTTTATCGCTCTGTCTACCGGGCTTTTCACGCCAGTGGTGTCTAGGTCAAGCAAAGAAAAAATTAACCAGAACGATGCCGTTTGGGGGCGCTGACACATTCAGTGTACGCCCTCCGTCGTATCGACATCGACGTTTGGAAGTTCACTACCACGAAAAATTCCATTTCTTCGTTTGTTAGGAAGCAATTCCCGCAATGTTATGGGCCTGTGGAGATAAATATCTATTGAATCGTGCAAGAATATTGCTTTCTGAGCATGTGACTGTCCAGCAGGTTACTCCAGTTTCGAATTGTTCAATGATCTCTTGACGCAGTACTTGTGAACGAACTACAATACTACAATACTACAATACTATACAAAAAAGTCGTAGAAGTCAAGGAATGGACTTGCGAGTGTTGAGTAATATGCATGAAACGACCAGCGATAATAGGGAGTTTTACAAGTGTGAAAGCGTAGCTAACAGTACAAAATGTTGGAAAAGTAATTTAACCCGACAATGAAATATTGGAGCTCGCTGCCAGTCAGCTAAGTTGGCACGTGCCTATAGCAAAGTTCATTTGAAACAGCTGCGTTACTAATTTTCTTACGGAGTCAAACAACAACAACTAGCTGTCTGGTCTTGCGCACCAGTTACGTGAGATTGACGAAATGAGTGCTAATAAGTGAAGACGCTACACAAATCCCCTCAATTTGCTTGAAATTTTTGCGATTTCTGATCGGTCATTGTTTCGAAATGTGCCTATCTATTAGTGGCGAAACTGCTGCGCATGTATTTTATTGATTATTCCGACGTTCATTCTTCCACTATCGTTTCAAGAGTGTTTCGTCTTCGTACTGTCAAAAGTGATCAACACATGATTGACCATATAAATGTGACATCACCTTGCGGACAGTTTGGAATTATCTTCAATATTTTGGTTTCATGGTTTTCACGTATGCGTGACTTCATGAGGATTGTCGTCTCGTTTACATCTTTAGTAGTGTGCTTGCAGTTACTACTCATTCGTATCTCCTGTCCGATCTAAAATTGGGTAAAGGTGCTCGTGATCACTGTTCCGTGTGTAAATAAGTATTGCAGCGACCCCTCAGAATGGCTCAACTTTTGTTGGCATTTTGTTGCAAACTTTACACTTCCAATAATGACATGTTTGTTTAGCCCAATGGTATGTCCTATTTCCGCTAAATGGAATTTCCTTACTTTCCCTTCCTGCACGCTCTACGCAGGACTTCTGCTGGCTGTACAGTCGCTTCTTCTCGGTCGTGGCAATATACACAGTATTACGCTGTTCGCTCTCTTCTGAATTATTGCAATTTGTGTAACTCACCATATCTGGAGTGAAACTTTGTGGAAGTCACCCACATTATCGTGGTTGTCACGAAAAGTGCGATAAAGTGCAAATGATGTGATGCTCCGGAAATGAGTGTACTGTTCAGCAAGACATAATTGCAAAGCTACGTGTGTCGCATTGTGCACACCATCCATTTGTCAAATAATTTTTTAGACCTCGATGGCGTGGAAATTTGGATCACCTTAACAGCTGCGCGCACATTCCAGACAATGGGGCGTCCGGTAAATATCAGTGTGAACATAATGATTAGAGTCATGTGTTGCTGACCTCAACGGGAAAAATTGTATGACATCCGCCGAAACTCCTTGATCATGTGTTTTACTATGTCACTTTCACCCATGTCGGATTCGTGTAACTTTTGAGTCAGCTTGCAGATGTCGACGAAAGCTGCGAGTAAAATCGTGAAGCAGTTGGCAGGAAGTGGGACGGGTCAGAGCCTAATGGACAGGGTTACCCAAGCAAAGTTCAGTCTCGCGGGTTCTGGCTTGGGAAAAGTTGTCGCGAAGGCGACAACTGAAGAAATCGGTCCTCCAAAAAAGAAACACATAGACTGTTTGTTGTGTAGCTAACATAATATCTTATAGCTTCAGATCTTGTCAACTGCAGCAACGAACCGAATGTTTCGATCCCGCTTCTCGCTGGTTTACTTGTTGAGCGTGCCCAGGAGAAATCGTGGGTTGTTGTTTTCAAAACTCTTATCACTACCCACAATCTAATGAATTTTGGTAACGAGGTATGCACCATTGTACCCCCCGAATGACTTTTCAAAGAAATTTTCCCACTACTTGGCTTCGAACAATTGTCCTTTAAATCTTCCTACTTTTAACGACAAAACGAGTGCCCAATGTATGTTTTTCACTTTAATTATTTTACTTTCAGCTTACGAAATGTCCCTTTTTATTCGAATGTATTCACGCTACATCAGTGAAAAAATAGCCTCCTACAGGGCTATGGCCTTTGACTTTTGCAAAGTGAAGCGGGGGTGAGTTTCTTGCCGTCGTGCTCGAACGCATGTATTTTCCCCACCCGTGGTCGCACTACTGTTTGTCGGTATGCTTCCTGAAGTAATCTGTAAGCTGATCGAGCTTGTTTTTTTTCCTGAAATTCTTTATAACCACACCTTTATTGTCTACTTCAAAGATGTATTTTCGAATTTTCAGTGATTCATGGACTACTGTAGTGTAGTTGCTACCTAGGTAGCTACATCGTACACCCTGTTATTTGCCACCTTACATCAGACCGGTTAAAAACATGTGGCTGTTTATTAGCGCTGGTTTGCGCCACAGATGTGGGATGAACTAACACTGTGGTACCTTTGTTGTGTAACGCTAATTCTGGCGCATTATCGCCCTGTTAGCAAGTATGAAACCACCCCAGGTGACACTTTGAAACTTCAGTAATTACGATGTCTCCATGCATTATGTGGTTTCCTACCTCTCTGCGAGACTCGCGATAGCAAACAGTCCTCGATGTGAGCAAATTTTTTTTGCATTGCTCCACGATTGGTTAGTCTCTATTCTCACGCACTGCTCATGGCGGAACGTTGGTGGTGATTCAGGTAGTCATCTCTGGTAGTTTGACGGACCCGTAGTCAACTGACCACAACTCGACTGGCATTTCTAACCTGATGATTACCATTCTTTTGAGGAAAGGGACATAACACCAATTCACTCAGTCTTTCTATACTTCTGTGGTCTCTGACTTATCGGTTCAGATGTTTTTCTGCAACTTTTCATCCACACTTGAATCTGTGACATTTCATATGTATTGTGAAAAGTCCGGGGAACCAAGTGCAAAGTCCAGATACTGACGACATTCCATCATTTGTGTCACTGACCTCAATTGCAGAGCGCACTTAATTGGCTGTTTCACGACTACCTGAGATCCAGAACAGTGTTGGCGTTTCTGTTGTAATTCGGCGTCCATTTGGAGCCGATATACACAAAGTTATACCATTGGTTTCATACAGTTGGTGCCCGGCTACCTAAGTAGAATTATGGCTGCGTATTCTGAACATCTTGCGGGACTCATCCCGTTAGCAAACGTGACTAGCCTACGATTAACAGCGGTTCCATGCAGTGCAATAATTTTTTTATTTCCTAGAATCAATTTGTGCATATTAAGGTCATCACCCGATTGCTTTTTGTCACACTTGGTTGCTTGGGGAATTTCGGGTGTCACCATTAATGCGCGCATGACATTTAGGGACACGTGATTAACTACTGACTCGTCCAACGGTTGACCGTTATCGCCGGTGTATTATCCAGTACGGTCGAAAAACATCAAATATCAAAAGCCCGGTGTAACTTCGAGTATACTCACTGCGCTCAGCAGTGCTCAGAGTCAGACACTAATGTCTTCTTCATTGTGCCCTCGGGTTAGGAAACCTATCATTGCCAGGTGATTAGGACTCTTGAGCCATCAGCTCTGCGTAGGGTCCCCAAGAAAACATTGTATCTCGTTGTGTCGCAAGTCAGTCTTTTGAGTTGGGAGCTCGGGTTGGGGTCCCCCAGGTTGACCCCCTTTTCTTGGCATAAACTACCTGGAAGTATCAGAAGTTACCGTTCTCCCGACGGTGATATTGTTCATCCATTACGGTTTTCTGCTTGCCTCCCAACTGTTCTGCCTTCTGTGTGCACTCGGGTGACAGTAGTTTTCTAAATCTAAAATAACTGGTAAAAAATACCCCTTTCAATGCCCTCATACTTCGACAAGTTGGTCAGCAAGTTGTTCTGGCAGGTACGCTTTTAATTCTGGATTTTGATGTGTTCTGCGTGTTGGAGACGCGAGACTACGATTGTAGCGCCGTTTTCCACTCATGCTCCCCTCTAGGTCACCGTCAGTTCAGGCGCTCCTCTCTCAGGGTTTCTGGAAGCTGAATCTTGTGGTCAAGCTGAAGTGGAAGTCATACTGAGATTCAGAGCAGAACAATGTTTGGTCGATTGGATCCCAGTGTACTGTGAAAGTCTGTCACCGCAAGTCAGAAAAGCGCCGTGTATTCATTACATCAGTGTACATTCCAACAGGGTGTTCAGTTGTCACTAAAGTTACTTTCTCTGACGCCTTTGTTGACCTTCTTAGACAGACTAAACACTCAGACATCATCATACTAGCGGGTGGCTAGAATGCTCAGCTTAATCGTCCTTCTCTAAAGGATGTCCGGGCACAGTACACTGACAGTTGCGAAAGGTTGTTGCATGTGTACGCATTTCACAGTCTATATTTCGAGCACTGCATTCCAACACAGGAAGAGACGCTATGCTTTTCAGCCGTGGGTACAGCTAGATCATATAGCAGTCAGTTGCACTTTGGAGAAACCACCAGTACTCGTGCCAGTTCCTTTTTGTCCTTTGTCCAGAGGACATACGCTGGTAAATGCAATTTGAGCGAGGAGAGTGTCGTATTGGTGAACAAGTTGCCCTGTTCGAGTCAGGTGATTCATCTCAGTGAACACTGGGAACAGATGGCAACAGCTGTGAAAACTGTGGTGAGGTTTGTTCCGAAGGAACTCTTCGCTTGCGACAGAAGTGGATTTCCGTCACGTCGGTAAGCCTCATAAACAAGCGTCAATCGATTCCAGCTGGCTGTGAATATGGTGACAACCTTTGAGAACTTAAACGCAAGCCTGCGCAAACACCGTGAGCACCATTTGGTAGGACGGTCTAAAGAGATGGGAAAAGCTTTCTTGTTTGGGAGTAACAGAAAGGTTTTCCCCCTGATTCGTGGTCGTACTGGCCATCGAGTCGGTGTAAGTAAGACCAAATGTGAAAGAAATGATTTATTTAGCACCAGTCATTCGTGTCAGCTTGACAGGTGGGTTGAACCTTTTGAAGAGCAGTTCAGCTGGCTTCAACCAGGCATTCTGGACGATAGGACCCAATGGCCTTCCGGTCCAGACCTTTTCCCTCCTTCTCTGTTCAACGATAGTGGAGAGAGGTTGATATCAGAACTGACGAAATTTCTCCAGACGATTTGGGAAACTGAAGGGGTAACTCGTGACTGTAACCTATCAGCAGTAATTCCTGATTTCAAAAAGAGGATCCGGAGTCTGTGACAACTATGAGGGGAATGGGTCAGTCTGGTGTCTGTAACGTCCAAGTTACTCGCTGCCTTCATTTTACATCGGCTCACTAAACCCAGAGAAAATCAGATATATGAAGAGCAGGCGTGATTGCTTTGCGGTCGAGGGTGGGTTTATCACACTTTTACCTGGGGACGGATCTTGGAGCATCGGCACTCTTATAAACAGCCGACAGTCATGGTGTTTTCAGACTCAAATTCTGGTTTCGGTTCGGTTGCTCGTGAAGTTCTCTGGAACTGTCTTCTTCACAAGCGAGTTCCAGGGGAAAATATGAATTTGTTGAGCTTACTGTATGCAGGGTGACAGTCTGTGGACAACTGTCTCGGGCGTTCATCACTTCTAGTGTTGTTTGTCAGGGGTATCCAATCGCCCCCTTCCTGTTCACTTTAACCGTGGACGATATTCTGGAGTGTGCACTTGAGAAATCCAGTGGGCTTGTTGTTGGGTTTCTTCCTGGCACTGGGTTGACCGACCTGGAGGATGCGGGTGACATTGTTTTACTTTTCCCATTTACCAAAGACACGCGAACCATGCTGAACAGAATGAATGACCGGGCTCGTTTGTATGGAATGTGTTTCGCACCTTCAAAGTGTAAAGTGATGCTTCAAGACTGGGGCATTTTCACCCCTACTTTCTTTATCCGCTTGAGACTGTAGACACTTTCACCTACTTGGGTAGCACTATCTCGTGAGCCTGTAATATTGCTGTTGAGATATCAGCGAGAATATCAGAGATACAAGTTGCCTTTGCCAACGTGCGTCATCTGTGGCCTCGAAAGGATATTCGGTTATCGCTGAAGGGAAGGGTATATATTTTGACTTTGTACGTTTTTTTTTCATTCTGTGGTTCAGAAAGCTGACCTGTTCATAACGAAGAGGTCAACCGACTTGTGTTTAACTGTCGTTGTCTCCGCCAACTAGCCAATATTTAGTGGACTGACTGCATGAATGATGTGGCTGTTCGCTGGCACGTATTATGAAACGCTTAAGATTTACGGTCGGTTAGTTAGCTGCTCACGTTGCGCAACCTTCGGTGGTTGAATCACATACTCCGTGTTTAATCTGATTTTTTCCCCACCGGACACTGTTCTGTTACCACCAACATCTGTGTGAAACCGCGTGGTGGTCAGACAACAACGGGGTCACGGAATATGGAGACCCTGACTGTTCGATGGAGCAAAGTGATCAGGTTTCGCCTGCCTGACTGGGGTCCTCGTGATAATTCAGATCGCTGGTTAGATGCGCTATCCGAGGTGGCAGTGTGCCATAATCAATGGCCTGTCTGCATCCATACCATTTCTAGTTCTTCCACTCAGTCTTGTGTTAATAATTTTTAACCTCAGTAGCGTTTTCTCCTGGGTTATCTCACTCCGCTGTTGAGTTGAGCAGCGGCGCAAGCCACAATACTTTCTGGTCAGGCTCTTGGCTGTTATGATGATGATTGGCTTATTCGGAGAAGTAAGCTTGTTGTTCAGTACATAAACTGTTCATGAGTTTGAGTTTCAGTTCACAGTTATGTTTGTCCTATTCATACTCAAACGAACAGTCGTCGTTCGTTCGTACGTTTTACTGAGTCACCATAAATCCACTTTCTTATCTGTGGTGCTGCTTTGAGATAGACCTCTGCGCAATAGGTGTACATAATCGTCAGAATTTCCTCCTATTGCTCATTTGCATTGCTCCATTGTTTTGACTAGGGCGATTAAACCTTTAGTGCCATTGGATATGCGTTTTCCATACCCTCGTTGATCAGCTTCCAACTGAGTGTTTTGTGTACGCGAGCAAATGACTTCTGAACAAACAGAAGGACGAAGTAGGCACAAACGACGGCATGATCTGTATCATGATTTTTACTGCAAAATGAACGGCATCCTTTAATGTGGTGTCACCAGGGATGGCTGAAGGCGATGTCCTCAATTTATGTCCGTGGTTGGATTGCAGATGTGGCCTCCACGTGGCGCATTTTCGTCGTCCGAAGTTCTAGTTTGTCCTAGAGGATCAATGAGAGCATCGTAGAATGCGTTCTTGACAACATCGAAACCATTGCCTGTTGGGGCTTATGCAGGTATCACGATTAGACATCTTTCTGGCCTGTGCTCACAAAATGTGTACGAGATGCTAAGTCTGGCGGCACATAAACGAACACTCACTGAAACCTACTTGAGCAGGCTCTGTTTTGCCTTAGAGTTCGGTTCAGTCCGCACTACAGCTTTATCGCCACTCTGAGAGAGAACCACTGGCGCATAGCATTATCTAAGGAAGAATGCAAGTTAGATACAGTGCCAGGATCGTAAAAGCTCGTTTCGGAAACGCAACCCAAATCCAGCTCCAGACTCAAAAGAATACTCGCTAGGGCAGCTTACTGACCCATTTTTCAGAGACTGTGATTATTAAAACCGCAGGTGTGTGCAACATGTGTCGGTCCACATACGTAAAATGAGGCTGCTGTTCCAGTGAGTCTCGTAACGACACATCAAAGAAGGTGGGGAGGCATTAGTAGAAACATCGACAGTTACTGATGAGTAGTCGGGGATTTGGTTTATTTTCAAGTTGACCATCACTCACATTTGATCGCAGTGTTCGCATTCAGATAGACTTTCCAGCCAGCCCCTTTCGAAAAGAAGCACT
>QNGE01000988.1:144974-168634 GCA_008508345.1 Paragonimus westermani
CCCCCCCCCGTTTACTCCCCTAACGATTCTCCCGTGAAATGTGTGATATAAATGTGATGTATTTAGCCTGATGATGAATCACTGAAAACGAGCTTGTTCGCTACACATTGTTCGAACTTTGTCAAATGTTCTGATGGCCGACGATAGTTTTTTTCCTAAAATGTCGGCATTGCTGTGTACGGAGTTGCTCTTTGGGATGGGTTGTTAAAGAATGATATCTGAACAACGTACGTTCATTTTAGGGATGATCAGTCCGGCCTTTCTTGGTTGGGCTTGCCTTTTGCCACTGTATGGTGGCTGGGCATTAACAAGGAACATCGATGTATTGCTCTTTTTGATGATTGAGATGACTGGTTGTCTCTGCTGATGTACAAGGTTGTGCTATCCATCCTTTTCTCCATTGCTTCAAAATGACCAGTGCCCCGCAGAAAACGTCGCTCAGTGATATTGTACGGACGGTCTGCTGAGTCTTCGTCTGCTAGACAGTGGTTTTATCACAATATACTTGTGTATTGTAACGTCTAACTGCGGTTCTTCCAGATTAGCAAATCTGTGCGGCTGCACTCATCCTCGATGATGACTGTCGATTTAGTTGATTTTTACTATGGAAATCGCACCACAGTTGGCAGTGGTACCGCATAGTAAGTATTCGTGCTCTTCCCTGTGTGTTTGATAGCCTGAACTACCTTTGACGCTGGCATCGTATCACTCTCTCATTGAATGGCAGAGCTTGTGATGCGACCACGCGTAGTATCGTTATGCGGTAGGAAAGCCTAGCCCGGTTTTTGACAATCGTTATCTGCAAAGCAGCGTCACGTGTACACCATTAAGATTCGACCACGCGCTGGTATAGCGTAGGCCCCCTTCATTCTTTATCAGTTGAGATGACTGGGACGTTTTACGTATGTTCACCCACTACATATATATATTATACCATACCTATCATCTTTCTGGACGCTGTCAACTTATACTGCATGTAATGTGGCTCGTGACTCCGTGTAGAGCCGTGGGTAAATTAGCATAGGATTTGACTCTTAACAGCTTGGCCGAGTTTCGCGAGTTGCTGACATTGAATGATACGGCTGCATTCTGAGGTCAACTGTGGTGGGACTGTTGTGCTTTTTCTCGTGACTGTAGTCAAATATAGTGGACACTTTACAAATAACAACCATAGGCGCCTACTCTTTGAAAATAAAGGCATTTTCCTTTCACTCATTATCATCGTACCTCTTGTTTTACGTTTTTCTATACCCATCTTACTGCTTTTCACCAATTATGTTCGATTCATATTGTAATGACACTCGAATTGTCCTGAAGTATGTGTGCATTCATTATACACCGTTCTAAATGGGTTGCTTGCCGTATAGACATCGAGGATTGGTACATTTCAATCTTGATCAACAAAATCATCGTTGTCATCATCACAACGGTATTGAGTCTGATCGGAAGGTTCTGTGGTTCGGACTGCTGCTGATTTCAACAGTGACGTGGAATGTCCTAGAAAAAACGTTACCAAAAAGGTAAAAATTAACAAGACGAAACGAAAGAACTAGAACGGGTATGAATGCAGACACGTCATGCATTGTGGCACAATATCCTCGCGGATGGCGTTTCCAGCCAATGGTTTGCCGGATCCCGAGGACCCCAGCCAGGCACGCGACATCTACCCATTTTGTTCAGTGGAGTAGTCAGGGGATTCATATTTTGTGACCATGTTGTTGCTTGATCGCATTGCGTATTACGACTCAGTCGTTTAACCTGTTCTCTAAGGGCTGTTTTTATGCAAAGAAATCTCGATTACATACTCCATTTCGACCGGCTCCCAGCTTTGAGGAAGCCCACTACCAGCCATTGGACTTTCTAACACGTCCGTTAAGATTTCTCCAGTAACGGTGTTGAGTGGGAAGTAAGTGAAAGGTCATCCATGGTGAACTCCAGTGTAACTGGTGAACACCTAAACAGTGGTTCATAATTCTCGCGCCGTCAACAGACGGAATACTGGGATCACTAGGGATTCACGTATTTTTCTTAGACTCTGTGAAGGGAGTAAATTCTATTACGAGCATGTGATTGTTGCAAGAGACCGTGTGTTAAACCCTGTTTGATAAGTTTCTGTCTGCCATATTTTCACTCGTTATCTCTTAATGTTTTATACATTTTTTCGAACCTAGGTTTGCTAACGTTTTCGGGTTGCCTGTTCGCTAAGCATTTTTACTATTTCACTTAGGTACATGTCACTGGACTGCGGTAATTATTCTGTTTCTCACCAAGCAGTATCCTCGTATATGATTTTGTTCCATCATATAGACGGTTTACCATCCGCGCTTCAAGAAGAAATTATCGCAGCAGCAACTTCTCATTTCACCGACTCCATTGTGAAAAGCAATGAGGCAGTGAAACGTTCGGCCCAACAAACTGCGGTCGTCAGTCCAGTTATTCACACGCAGCTGGGTCGGTAAGCTTACTATTGATCATGAAACGTGCTCATAGAAGTGTGTACCAACTAGATTCATACCTGATTTCTAAGGAAGGCATTCGAAGCGTGTATGACCGTTTCAAAGCCTGACAGTGCAGTGACTTCGGTTTAACACGTCAGTGCTTCAAGTTGAAAAAATGCAAGCTTATACTGAACTTTGCCGTTTTTGTTCAGCGTTGACAGTGAATCTTAATAGTAACGGTGAAAGCTATAAAAAGTTATCTGGACACACGATACTTGTACTTCATCGGGTAGTGATTATTCGAGCAGATCACGATTTCCTTATTTTTACTACGGAATGAACGTGAGCTTTTCAAAACAAACGGTTTGCACCGGTGATAACATTTTATCCACATTAAACACTATTTGGTGTTACGGAAGCTTCTTCGGTATACAGAATTGACAGTTCAGTTGTATTTGGGAATGTTCCAGACCACCATCGTAAACGACCGCTCCGAAGTGGTAGGCTTACCGACGCGGCCATTGCTTGCCTGTGCTTATGACCGTACTCTTCTAGTTCGCATAGACTTTCTTTCCGAGTTCATATGTGTTTGTGTTAGTGCACAGTTCTGCAGACAGTACACACACGCGATTAGTTATGAGTGCTCTGTTTATTTCTCAGGGGATCTACGAGCCAGATCAGTAGATCATTTTATTCGTCTCAGAAAGTGAATTATGTGCATTTGCACAACCTTGTCGATGGCACACAAGATGAAACGTTTTTTTAATATAGTTGGACATGTAATCCTTTTGGAAAGCGTCTGAAGTTATTGAAGATATTGTTCGATAAGGGAAAGCTCAGTGAACTCGGGCTCGGATATACACAACTTGTTGATTGAACCTAGTCGAAGATGTGGATGTGGACTTGAGATGACCAGTTTAAAGTTGATAATTGAAATCAACCAGATGTTTGGGGAGAGACGGCTTGCAAGATTCGAACCACCCAAAATAGTGCATTCAATGCAATCGGGGCGAGAAACTTCTACTCTTTCGAAAACATCCATTGAAGTCCTGAGAACAGCGAAGTGCCGAACAGCAGTTTTCTCCTGTGTTTGTTCTTCATGCTGATTACCGCTGGATAGGTGCTCCGTGGTTCCGGAAAATATTCAGGATATTCAATCAAAAGATCAGGAAATCTTGCGGGATGCGCGTTCACAAACGGGGTTTCAAGTGTACAGGATTGAAAAGGAAGTGAGGTATACTGTGTGGGCTTTATAGGTTTGATGAGAACGTTATCAACGTGGAGAATCCAGGTTAGTTTTTGGCTGACTGTAACGGTGCCGGCAGTTCCTCCCATTTCAATTGGAAAATAAAACAATATGTTTGAGCGTATTGCAGGATTGTGATTTTGCGTTAGCCCAACTGATCACTTGGATAAGACACAGTTCGGTGACACCTTTTGGTGAAAAATTTGTGCAGTTGAACTTCAGTGAGATCCATCGATGTTTTGTTTTTGATGATGATGATGATGCATTATTTTGTAAATCTGGTCGAGATACGTTCATTCCATTACGGTTAACATCATTCTTTGCTTGCCTTGTTCGACGAAAACGTTTTCACGGTTGGCATGCGTGATATGCTTGTATATCTTGATTGGCACGCAATTTTCTTAACTTTGGCTGTTGTCATCCCTTGGATTATCGAGTTAATTTTTACGGCTCCATCGTCTTACAATTCACATATGCCATAAGAATCAATAGGGTTTTTCCTCATCTGACTTTGTTCACTAGCTCTGAACAGCGCACCGTTCCTATCCGGCCCAGTGCCAGCGCCGCTCGTTCACAAAGCCCTTCACCCATTCGGGCCCCATCCCACTCGCCTCATTCCGAACCGACGATGAACCACATGAACAGTGCGAGTGATGGGGAGTTGGAAGAAATCAAGCAGCACGCAGTCGAAGGCAGCTTTGATACGAAACGAAATTTGTCCCTTCTAGGTGAGCCATGCACATGGGCCTAAATGGTCGTTTGTGATACCTGTTAGCTTGTAATTGTGGATTGTCTGTTCTCTTGCGACATACCTTAGTTTATGTGTTTAAATCATGTTAGTTGTTTTGGAGCTCTCCATCGAGCAATCGCAGAAGTGCCGAGGGTTCATTCTTTTTCAGTCGACACATGTTTAAATAAGGAATTCTTTACACGAGCCCTCAGTAGGAACCTTTTTTCTGCGAGTTTGGCGTGTTCGCGGATCTCTCGCTTACCCCTTTCTCGGACAGTGCGAAGTGCGTTCAGATCCTGTGAGTTTGCATCTTGTGAATAAACGAAAACGGTCATCAAGAGGACGACCTGTTGTGCGCGCAAGGAAAGAGCGAAAAGATAAGGTGCACAGTCTGCGTGGTGTAAGTCATCCGGCTTCCGAACTACGTTTTGAAACTCGTCGTAATTCAAAATCACAGAATGACGATCAGGCATTATTGGACCGAGATAGCTCCTCAGGCTATCAAAATCAGTCTGACTGGACTTTCGAGTCGTAAACCTTCTTGCCGGCTGTTGTAACCAGTAGCAAATAAAATCCAAAGTCAGTAATGAGTGGTCACCGTGTCTAAGGGACGATTTGATGACCACTCCGTCCACCCTCATTTGTAAAAACTGGGTGAAGCAGAGAAAGTATCTGATCAGTCCGATACTGCGTCCACGCTTCTCGTCTTATCAGCATTGACAAAGGAGCTGAGAAACCACTCTACCAGCCTGTATGGGATATTGGTGACCAAATTATTTTGTTTGCACTGTAATCATCTATAATAGGAAGAGCGGTAGAGTGCACGGGAGCCTTCTAGGCTATCAAGAAGAGCGTCATCCTCCGAACTGCTGCATGAGAGCGAACGATAAACAATCTCCACTAGGAGTGTGTCCTGACCGCACATTGCTAACCATACCCACAGACAATCACACCCATCAGAGGACCGAAAGCTCTCGATGACGGTGGGTATTAGGAGACTCTGGTTAAGGGAAATTGCAGAGCCTTCCCTTCTTCATCTGAGTGAGTCAACACGGTAGGCGCCGTACCCAGGGACGTTCTTTCCACTGTCCCTCATTTCCTTTCAAAGCCACGTCCCGGCAATGGGAGATATGTGGTGATTTACATCAGAAGCCAACTGCCTGGTTTCTGGGCGCTTAGTAACTAGGATCAGACAGTTATACATGTGACTAAAGGGTAAGTCCTCGTTTAACTGTGTGAGAATAGAGACAGGATAGCACGGGGAGGAGCGTGGTAGAGGAAGGCAATGCCTGAATGAGAAAACGAGGGTGATCGTCCTCGCCTGCTCATTAGCTGTGAGATCCCTTGTGGGATACGGTGGGCGTAAAAGCAGTCGATTCTAAAAAAGTCGCTTTAACCATGAGTGATCTGCCACTCCTAAGGAGGTATACAGAGTTAGTTTCAGAATGAGACAGACATATTAGATGTTACAGGTAAGTCTACCACATGATAACTACTCTGTGAAGAAGGAGTCCTAAGAGTTCGCGTCACCATTGCAAGTGCGTTAAAAGAGGTTGACGAAACAAAGAAACTTCCGTTGTTCTCGCTGTATTCGGAGGGTTGACTTGAGACCAGTGAGCCCAAAACGTAGCTACCAGATGTGAAACAGGCGCTAACGAACTCGTCATTACCCTTTAGCAACAGATAGGCTGACGTCTCCACTGATGTTTCAATGTCCTTTGGAATGGTAACCCACGATCGTCGTGACCGGCCGTTTTAAAACGTTTCAGTGACAGGGTACTCTCACGGACTCTGACTTTCATTAGAGGTTCCAGGCTAAAAATTCAGTGTGTAAACTCTGAAGTTTGTGGGGATGATGATAGCATGGCAGTTAGTTAGCTATGCAGCCTCCCTAGATTGTCCACACTTTGAACTAACGGCTTGCCATCGATCTTGTCATCTGTCTTCCTTCGCTTAGTGTCCTCGTGATCCCCGTGAAACGGATACACCGAAACATTTCTCTGATATTCTCCATTGAAAAAATGGCCTCATTTGACCAGCTTTTTCGTTTTTTCAAGTTGGACTTTTTTTGTGAACTGCGCCTATTGTTATAATGCGGTTAACTTTTCACATGAAGCATCTTGGACACAACATAGGCCAATTTGGCGTTTGTAGCCGAATATGATAAAGCTGGTCAAAAGCGTAGTACAAAGCCTGCCACAGTTGACTTTCTGTAATAGTGCCTTCTCGAAGTTCTGGCCAAACGGAAGTACACATGAAATGGTGCGAAATCTGACGTACATCTCACTCGAGTAGTATCCCTTACTTGCACTCATTGGTGCGTACGACGGCTTTTTTGTGTGGTCATCTTCTCATCACCTTCACCTTGAATGTGGGCGGTACAAGCATGATAAAATTCGTATATCTTGTGTTTGGGGATGACCGTTGTTTTGTTGAATCACGCTGTAGTAGGCGTTTCAATCTGGAACGTTCGTTTGTTGCGTAAAAGGTCTGCCTAGCGGCAGTTTAGGAGGATTGGTTTGTGCAGGTTTTACGGACCTGTCGGCTGTTAGTGTGGCGCTTATATGGCCAAGTGATGTTATATCCTTGGTCCGAATTAATCATTTTTAATAGGCCGCTAATGACTAGATGGTATTTCTATAGAGATGTGATCACGTTAGCTAGAATGCAATCAGTAAACACGGCTGTGGTTGTTTCTGCGCTTGTTCCTGCAGTCACTGCAGTTTGGCTGACGGCAGCCGACGTGTTTGAAACGTGGGAGAGATTGGCTTTCTAACGTTTACACAGGAGCGGTCCGTTGGTTAATCCATTCCACATTACGGGTTTCAAAATCGCCTACATTTGTTGGTATTCTGGATCTGAACATCAAACTAAAAATCTTTAGTTGAGGTCATTTTGGAAGCGAAAAGATGTCGAGCTCATCGGCACGTAACTATTTGACAGGACTACTCTTCTTCAAGGATTTGGGCAAGAATCATTAGAAGATATAGTCACTGTGGGTCCAAGACAAGCTAAAGGGTGAGCTGGGAATCAACTGTGATATTTCCAATTGTTTATTCTGCTGATTTCAGCCAACAGAATTGTTCTGTTCCTACTGCTCGACAGCCAGTACAACATGCAATCAATGTTTGATCAAAGCGGAGTGATTGCACGCAAATTGGGATATTACTAGGGCGCCCAACTTTACACAGTTGGAAGGTCACTAAATTAAGGCACTCGGTCCAACAACCTTACCCACAACGTGTAATGTACATTCCACGCGGGCCTAAGTGCAGACTGCCGATTCAAGACCATACTACAAACACGGTTGTTTAAAATATGACGGGATGACAACATGACGTGTAATATATAACCTTAAGAAACGTTAAAGAGAGGCACATTTTCCTCTGTTTCTTACCACGCGCAGTTTCTCTGTTCAAACGAGTCAAAAAAGTATTTGTAATGGCTGCTGATGAAAACCACGACGGCGAACATTGGCATTCCTATAATCGAAGGTACGATCATATATTTCGATGCACTTATCCAGCACTACTGAGTATCTATTCGACCTCAGCTGAGAAGCCGAATAGAACCCACAGGGTCAAAGTGCGATGCTCATTTCTTGATATTTCATATCCAGCTCATAAGTTACTTGCTGTTCTACTTTTACGGACGAATCTGAGAAATCCAAACACAGCGCGATGTGGTAGATTTTTGACAACTGTGAATAGAACGGGTCCGAGCCATCTTAACAGACAAAACAAAACCGCTCGTTTGAATGAAGACATTGTGCTACAGTCAATTGCATACCCACGTTCATATCATTCGTAGTGCTGCCACTTCCTCCATTCAAATTAATGTTATTTAGTTTTTTTCTATATTATTTCACGTCAGTGTTGCAAATAACGGCGTCGTGAGCTATAGTGTCTTCTAGGCAAGTTCGTGGCCGTCGTGACTGAATGAATAAGTGAATGGGAAGAAAGCTACTCGATATCAGAATGAGTCATCAAGCATCACCATCACTGTATCGTTCTGCAGCTAGATTTCGCAAACATCCATCCGTGATGCGATGCTCCCTGGTTTTGTGGTTTTTTGATGACCACTCTCAGAACGTTTAAACAAAACGCTGCCTGGTGAGCGATCTGTGTAAAGCCTGACCGTAACCCGCACGGCATCTGCTGATGGCATTTAGCCCGCGTATTCTCCTTTCTTCCGTTTTACTGTGCCACCCTTGCCGTAACTTCTAACCAGAAAGACCTCATTGGTGTCCCAACCACATAGAAAAGCTCGTGGTGAAATTGCCCTGTGCATACTTCCCACTGTTTTTGCTCTTCCAGTAGCAGGGAACGACAGAATTTGCTTGTAATTTCTTAGATGTTTTCATAACTGTTTCTCAATACCACATTTCTTTTACTTAAGGACTTGACGAAAAGCCACATCACGGCAGCGCCTCACCGATTTGCGGTAGCCCTTTCGCTGCTGATGAGAAGGATGTGGAACCTGCTTCTGGTCCGCCTGCTTGGCCCGAAGTTCCAGGTAAGTAAGCGATCTCACTGTGCACCTCATGCTCAAGCGTTTTTTTGTTGGACTGCACGTGCGCTCGATATGTATGCAACCAGTGTTCGCTTCATTTGCTATGTGACAATGTGGCGGCATCTGTTTGGGACTAATGTGTTGAGTGTTCACATTGTTCCCCTCTCACGAGGACTCCCTATGCTTATTATAGGGTTCTTTTCCTTCTGCAATAGTCATTTTGGCCTGGTTACGAGGTGTTAGCTGTCAAGTGGAGACTATTTTTAATACGTCCCGTTGAACATGTTTCCATAATGATATTTTGAGGTTCCCCACGTGGGTATTTTTGAATTCATCACGCCGTACACACAACTGGCGGTGTATACTCCGGATTAACTCGTCACAGTGACCGAAGGACGCCTGCGTGTAAGCCTTACCACAAGTGGTTTACACTAGTCTTCTTGCGGTTCCCTTCGCATGCCCCAGTGCAAACCCGAACGGGTAAGAGCGGGTGATGTGTGCTTGAAGGCCTTTCTATTCTAGCCGGCTGATGTTCGTTAGCCGGATGACAGGCCTTGAAAAAAATATAGAGGGAATCACATGGTAAATTCTAGCCCAAAAATAAAGATTTCGAGAAGTTAAGGTACGCCGAATTTCAATACAGGCGTGTATATTAGCTGTAGGAAAACCAAGAGGAATTTAAATTTATATCGGGAAACCAAAACAAGATTCTCGTTACCATGAAAGCTGAAAATAAAGAAGGTAGCAAGCCACCGGGACCCTAGGTTACAGAAAGGGTGGTAAATGGCTTACCGGAAGACGGTCGTTTATTTAGAAGATACTCAGTTGCGAAAATTCTCGGCTTTAGACGGATTCAAACAGGCGACATAAACAACGTTACAAACCGCAGCATGTACCCTACCAGCTGAGCTGGGAACTCACGTCGGGATCGCTCAGAAGTTCAACATTTATACTCAGTCACCCACCGTTTCTACTGTGTTAGGAGACGACATCATCAAAATAACCTAATCAGGTCATCGGTGACGGCTGACGAAATCGTTCATCAGCCAAACACTGGCGTGCAAAGTTTTCCAGTTGAATCAACCAGGTGGAGGCATGAAGATGGGCGTGGGCATCGTGCTAGCCAATCAGAGTGCAACTGCTATGAAACTGGCCATACTAGGCCACCTAATCGCGAAGTGGCCGAAACGACTGGGCATTGGTTCAACGTGCAGTTTGCTATATTTGGCGACTAACTCATAATATACAGCTATGTGCATTTCGTTCACTTGTCGAACTAGTGATAAGCATTACAGCGTGTTTCTACGCAGTCGTTTTCTTCCTGACTCCATGTTATTAGACGGGGGGAAACCGTACAGCAAGGATCCGAGTATAGCATCCAAGCCGGTACGGAGCGTTTGACAGAGTAGGCTTGTTACATCATACTGTCTCATTTGGAATCCAACAAATTCTCCAAGGGATCGACTGCTATGCAGTCCGGCATAATCGCGGGTTTTGCACATTTGGCTCCCTTCTAAATCAACAGACCTCGTGTAAAATATACGTATGACGATATATATATATATATATACTTGTATGACTGCTGTAGGTGGTTTAGTAAATTTTTTAATGTGGTAGGCTGATATATCAGTTATCTCTGTTTTCTTGTACCGTGTCGTAATTCTCGCGTCGTGCGTACTCGTCGGGAGGTTTTAGTATTCGGTCGCTGTAAACATTCAAAGCGTCAGCGGTCGTCTACTTAGCATGTACGTCTGCAAAACGCATGCTGGCTCGTTTCCCCGAACCGTCGTTATATGTGCTGGCAACGGAACAAGTTTCGCGGTGGAAGTAGCGTATATTTGTTTTGTGACAAATGTGGCTTATGAACTACGTCGCTAATTTACAACTGATAGATCATTCATTCAAATTGCCCATCTCAAATGCGTAGCACAAATATCCACCTCACATGACACCGTGTACTGCACGACCGTGATTGGATTGATTTTAAATTCCCTATCAGACATCGCTTTCACTCATCTTGCACTCTAACTGGTTCTCAAACTTATTGAATTCATCTGCGTTCTGTGCATTTTGCCCACTCGTTCCAGATGACACCGATCAATCCGACTTCAAAACCTCGTTCAGCGCCTCCTCACCGGCGCCATCTGCCACTATTCCAGGTGAGTTTATCTTTTGTGCAAGACAGTCCCGAGACCTTTATTATGTATCTCCTTGTTATCACGTGCATAATCGTCCCCTTTTTGCTTCTCCTAGCCGCAAAGCAGACTACCCAATTAACCTCCTCCGCTCTGGATGACCTTCTTGGCCTTGACCTCATGTCATCCGATATGGTTGAAGCAACTGGTATCATGCCGACACCAGCTGCTGCAGCGACTCCACAATCGTCTGATAAAGTGGATAATTCCGGACAAAAATCGTCCGGATTCGGTATGTGCTGTTTCTCTACTATCTTGTTCGTGATGAGTGTAAGCATTTCACAACCCACAGCCGCTTCGGCTGAGCACTTCAAAATTCCCGTGGAAAAGCTACTTGTTTGTGTTTTTACGTTGCTGGCAGTCTTCATCGTGATGTAAATTACAGCGCTTCCGAATTCAAGTTCTTTTCAAGTTAAGACAGTTCGTTTTCATCAGAGCAAGTCCTCGCTTGTTAAGTACAACCTCGCCGCATGTCAGTTTGCCTAATTTTGAGTAAGTTAGTAGTTTGCTGCAGTGCTTAAGTAGCCTGTATCGGCAATGTCGGCTATGAAGGACATTTTCAGAGATTCCAGATCTGATTTCTTTCGTTATCTATTTTAACGTTACGTAGGATAATATAGTCCACATGTCGTCTAATGTTTCCTCGTGAGATGCGCGGACAGGAAACTTATCTTCATTTCACTGAAATTGTGCTCGTTTGACCTGATAGTCTTTTCTAGTTCCGTAAGGCATTTTAAGGCAGAACGATTTCCATCTTGTCCAGTGTTATTGAAGCAGCCCTCTCGGGTACATTATTTATTCAAACTTCTTACTAGGTCTGGACGACCTGCTGGCTCTAGACCCTCTGCTACACGGAGACGAAATCCCGCCTGTGGTCACTGCCGTTGCTGCGAACTCAAACAAAGGTTCTGTGCTACCCGCGGGTAAGTGTTTCTGGCCTCATGGTGTTTCACCTCGTTTATGATTAAGATAAAGAAGCTGTCAGATTATCGCTTTATAATATACGGCGTAGCAAAAGCTCGGAGACTGTTGCGTGCATTCGTCTGGACAAACTTCTACTGGATAGTGCTGAATCGAGGTCAGCCGTGTGCCACATACTTCCTCCGCTGCACTCCTTACGGATTCCATTTGTTTTTATGCACGTACATATTCCTCTCGTCATAAGTTTGCAAGGATGTTATTTATCCCCAATACACGTTAGCTGCTTTATTTTATTCCACCAACGTGCCACGATATTGTGAGAGCACAACGCATCCCGATTGTACAGATAAAGGAATTAGGTTTCTTAGCGGGCCCACCAGGAGCCTTTCGTTCAAAGGTAACTTAATCCACTGGGCAACTAGGCAAATCCTGGAACTCGAATTCCATTGAGGGTCGGTGACCAGTGGCTCCATTTGTACGTCCTTAGGATCAGGCCAGCCCATCCACTGAACGTCTCCTGCGGTCCCGACGGAAGCAGCCCAGTTATTCCAAGAATCGCCTAATAAGGTGGGCCCGGTGTAGCAAGTCTACCTAACCAGAGTCGTTGTCAGGGCCAGGCGACCAAATGATCTCATACAACTTTCGAATTGGATCCGTGCATTCAAGATACACGGTGGTTCTCTCGTACTCTTTGAGGTCCGTGATCACGACGGTGATGTCCCTTGGACCTGTTCGTAATGGTCGAGACCGACAATTTTCGTGCACCATATGGACGAGACATTGTCCGGGAGTTCATCTATCATCGTCATAGACAACAAATACATCTGTGGTTCTCACTGATGCCTAACTACCACACGGTCATGAAAGAAGGCAGACTCTGTACGGGAAGAGAGTGAAAAGCAGTGGAGGATGAGCGACTTGACTACCAAAAATACGTTCATCTGTACTCAAACATTCGGCGTCAAAGTGCCTACACTTTGCAAACAAACAACAGTTATAAGTGAAAGTAAGTCGTCATTGACAGGACGGCTTCCTTGCGGCCTTCACTGCCCCGCGTCATTAAGTGCACTCACTTCACAGACAACTCGGCCAAAACACGACAACATTCATATCACTGAGTTCGATTAGATACCATCTCACCTAACGTCTGCAGCCATCGATTCTGTGAGTCGCGATGTACCCAGGAGTTCATCCATTCCTGTCGGGACAATTTGGGTGGCATGCGCCATGGTGTGGCGTCATCAAAAGACTTGTTTATTAGTTTGCAGGAAGAGTGGCTGCTAACTGTGAGTTCATCGTGCTGTGTCCTACTACTGTCGATTTTCCTCGAAGGCCATTCTGCAGCCCCGGGATGCGCCCGATGGTTCTGTGCTAGCCGACCTGGGTACCGGATATTCCACCATAGGTTTATTATAGGTGCTTTACTGACGGTCGTGCATGCTGAACGTTCTCGGCTCTCACAGGTCATACTTCGAACTGTAGTGTTGTAACCACACCAATCAGGAAATCAACATTACCGGGCATCCGTCATTAAGAAGGTCGGTCGATAAGCACAGCCACACAGTGGTGAAGGGCCATGTACGAAAGATACCAGTTAGTCGTCTGCTACAACGAGCACTCTGCCGATGCTGCGGCCGACGAACGTGTCATTGGGCATTTTTGGGGTTTTGGAAGCAACAGGGATGTTTTGCGCTATTTAGCTTCGGATCTTCTCTATCCTATCTCGACAGGCAATCGATTTCATCATTTGTTTTTCACCCACATTGGAGAACCTCGATATTTATCGGAAGCGTCTCATCGAGATAACATTAGTATGCGATGGGCTGGTATATTTCTACTCCTGAGGAAGGCCACCAGAGGTGGTTGAAATGTAGAGTATTACAACTTGCTCGTAACGGTGTGTTATTCCCAATCTGTTTATCAACAACATAGTTTCAAAATCTTTGATTATCCTTTGCTTGCCGTTGCCAAACCAGCTGCGTAAACATCAGCTGGTCTCGTCTGTTTTGTCAATCGACCGTGCATATCGACTTGCGTATTGACAAGCACGTGAGACAACTCTTTTTGAAGGCTCTTTGCATCTCTCCCACATGGTCAGAGTTTGTGCGTATGTGCACCCGCGCGCGTGCATCACTGACATACCCACATCGAACGCAAGGTGCAGCCGTACCAGAGGCAGTCACAGCTGTCTTGTTAACTATCAGTTGTAAGGCGACCAATGGTAATCAAGTTTGTTTCGGGTTGCCCATTGTGGCTTCCCTAGCGGTAAACCAATGCAAAAGTTACCCACGAGATTTAGCTATTCTTCTCTTGTACGCATTTGTTTACCACGTTGGGTAGACCAACATTGTAACAATGCGGGAACGTGGCTAATGTCGGATGAATTTAAGTTTTGCGGCGGTCTGCATACAGTCAACTGTGACTATGTCAAGAACACTGATTTGAACGATAACGACCTTATCTATCGTTCGAATGCCTAACTGAAGTTTCTCCTTTAACAAGGATTGAGTAATATAGACCCTTTCTTCTGTAAATCTTTCGCAGTAGGCACTCATGGATGACGTACAGAAGTTTTCAAACGAAACCTGACCCCTCTGAAAAGTGCTGTCGCGAATGCTCCTATATACTTTTCACAACCATCTTTGACAAGAATGTGACTAAAACATTTGCAACAAACCTAAGGCGGCATTTTCTTATTTTCTATAACAACGTACCTTGCCGGTGTACGGAAATTATTTGTGCATAACAGTATATAAGTTATAAAAAAACAATATCATGGATGTGTTGTCCATACAGCAAACCTATTGTAATCGTTTGGCATGTAGAGATGTAAAAAAAACTAAGTGTAATAAAGGCAAACTAAGTACGCGCGTCTGAGTATGTTGATGCTGTTGAATTTCATTCCCGCGTCATTTTTGGACAGCTTTTTCTATCACGTGTAAACGTAGTCCTATAAACCACATCCAGTGGGGTCACGGTAGTTGACTAGTCGAGGTTTCACACTAAAATTCACTCTTGAATTTAGGTCGTACACCCGTCACTTCCATCATAGTCCAGTCCTCGCAAGTGCGCATATGGAAAAAGGGCTCTGCACCCCTCACACACTGTAGTGGGTGTGTAGGTTAATTGTGAGTCCGTAATAGCTTGTTCTAAATCTCAGCGGAATTGAATTATGGCAACCCGTAGATTTTCAGTGGTCTTTGAAAACACTGAGGAAACGTGATACGTGTGAGTACCACACCCAATGAGGGAAGCGCAAATTACGTTCGAGATGGGAAGTTTTTTCTGACATAACTCAATTATAAGGTACACCACGACAACCGTTACATTCTGTATTTCAAAGCTGGCTTGTCTCTGCATCCGTCAACAGTCATGCGCAACTTGTTTCTTTATCAAAGCCTATCATCTAAGCATACTCGTTTTTAACGGTGGTTCTCAGTTTCCGGTCATTTGGAAGACGAAGGTTGCCGATGATTTCAGCACATGTGTTGTTTCTCTTGATCTATATCATGCTGCAACCCACCACTACTGAGTAATGTACCGGACTACTGATTAGCTTCATCCGTGTTTGCATGCTCACATCCATGGTCTCACGCAGAACCGTTCTCAAAAGATATTTATCAGTGAATTAGAGAAAATCCATATTGTGTGGTCATAAATTTGGTTGCACAGCGTTTTTCACTTAAGTTTGCTTGTTCTGTAGATGGTCTTCTGAATTCGCCAATTGGTGTTATACAGTGAGTACTTCTCGCTTCTTTGGTCGCTTACTCTACAACACCGTTGCTTGCTCGTAATGTTGCAGCGATAGTGTGACCAGTATGTGCTTGTTGGCAAGTAATGATGATGAATCAAGACCGATAAAAATTGCAGTCACCAGCATGCGTCTACACCTGTAAACAATTCTTATTTTTTATAGAGCTCCCATTTGTACTCGCTAGATTCGATAGTCATTTATGTCATCACCACTTGTCGAAGCACGTATTGCAAAACTGACGAAGTGGTACTAAGTTGTAAGGATAAATGCCAATTGAAAGGTTACGGTTAGTGCAGACGAAAGGAAAAGCAACAAAGTTGAACACAGATACCTATCGTTTCTTCTTCCGAAGACGTGAATCAGTTTAGTTCTTCCACATTTAATTCTTTACCACAAGGTGTCATTCACACTTTTTTTATCTAACCGGAACGCAAGTGAACAACTGACGCACTGTTCGTAGTCGTTTATATAATATTTCTCGGTAGAATAACTGTTTGGAGGCTTTAACTAGACAACCACCACTGTACTGTTGCGTTGTTCACATGTGAGGTATGCCTTCGGTAGACGGTCGGCGAACACTATTAGTCTGGTGCTCCAGGGCTAGTATTCGTATGGGAGTCCAATGATCCCGGTGCTGTCATGAAATCCTCTTATCAGGAAGGTATCTCAAGAAATAGTGAATAACTTTCGCGCGGCTACGTGCGCCTGCACTCTCCTGCTTGCTAACCTAATAAAGATATCTAGCACCAATTTTGTCACCTTGGTTATGCTTTTATTAACGTTTATGGCTACTTTTCCGGTAAATAGCACTTATCGTGCCGAACTGTCAATTTGTCTGTCACATGGTAACTGGTACCTCACGGTGTATGATCTGGGAACCTAATCTGACTTGACATTAGTCCTCAGGTACTCCTATCACGGAGCGGAAGTTGTGGATGTCAGCGGTTATCGAATGGCAAGGGTCCGGTCAACCCAGTGCAGTCTTTGTGTAAACTGTACTAGTGGTCTGTACTTGCTTTGACGCTCGCTGGTTGGAAGCAGTCCGCGGAGTCGGTTGTTTGCTAAAATCTCGTTGGTATCACTGTGAGGTGTTCACCACTATAATTAGAACAATCTCAAGAACCCTTTCTAATACTTCAACAGTGAGTTGCTAGCAATCACGCCGGTGTACTTAGCTTAAGGTTGCTTGTCAAAAGTCCGTGTGACACCTTCAAATGAGAATCTCATCACCAGTTGGCGTTGGATGAATTTTAGTTTCCAAAGCTGAATTATCATACGAATCTCGATGCCAGTGGGAGAATCTAAAGAGATTAGTCAGAAGGCGTGTCCAATACCCCGGTATGTTTTCAAGTGTATGCGGTAAGTCTGTCGAGAGGCGACTGGGCTTTTACACAGCTGACGACTCACTGACGTCAATAACATATCGGGTTAGACATTATGGTTACGAGCGACAGTCACATCAGGTCAATGAGCCCGGCAAACCACAGTACCCCGATCCTCCAGGCTGAGGATCAGAAAGATGCGGATACATTTTCCACGAATAAATAGCATTTGTTCCGGTTTACTACCACCCACCTGCTGCCTTGCAATAAAGTCTTTTGAGCCCAGAGGCTTCCATTGAAAACCTTAATCGTTCTGCTGTCTAGATATAGGCTTGCCGACAGTTTCACAGCCTACAAACAGCCACGGAAAGTGCTAATTTCGTGTTGTATCGACGTCTCGCGGTATAAGGGAGCCTACACTGCTCGACCCATCATTGCTATTTTCAGCTTTGAGCCGTATCCACTGGTGCTGTGACTCGATCCCGTTTAGGTATTTGACTTCTCCCAAATCCTCCTTCTATAACCATTCTGTAAATCTCATAACAGAATCAGCCAGCCACAATAACATTTTGATAAATTTCACTTTTCCATACCTGAATGCGAGTTAATATGTGTGATTTCAGTGTTCGTGTGCTGTTACAATTGAGTCACCGGGTTGCCATCACTCGAAATTGAGTCATTTGAAGACAGTGTTCGTTGAATTTCAGGGACTTGGATTCAGGACAGTAGTCAGCACGTGGAATTGACTATATCCGTATCGTCTACTTGATCCTATTTGCACACTTCATATCAGCGGGTTGGAGTAGGTGTAACCTTCAGCACAACGACCGCGGCCGCTGATCGACAAATTCTATTAAGGCCACCTTTGGATGCCAAATCTTCAAAAACTTTTTCATTGATACTGCTCATGTCCCAACTGATTTCACTAACAGTGCTGTCGTCGTCGTCTGTTACTCGGATCTAGCTGCCCGTATTAGGTCAACGCTGCAGAGTGTTCCTCAGGTGGTTCATACACCAGAGGGATGTCCGTAAAACTCCAGAGTCTAGCGTGGTCGTCAGTTATCAAGCTTGGCTAATTTGAAATGTTAATGAACCGGAAACGGCTTTTGCTCTAGAGGATTCTAGCAGACTTTTCAAATGTATTCTTACCAATGGCCCAAGACTTGCTTTTGTAAATGAGACTTATAACGGAGTGGATGCTATCTTTATACTTATTTGGTCTAAGTTAGACTGCCGGGAAGAACATCTCAAGACTCAGTTTAACTGGTCTCCTTCAATTATGTTACGACCAGAAACTTGAAGTGTAGCACCCTGGTAAGAGGTTTAGAGACATCTATTATAGCTCGGGTCGACTACCCTTGTACGACTGTCAAACCAATGTAGCCGACGGCCCGGATGACTTCAACGAGGATAGTGGGGGATCAGTAGAAGCTTTGATGTAATTATTTTACCTGGCGTTGACGACTGAGAACATGTCTTTGTACTTGGGTTCCCGTACTCTAAGAAGGAATCGTTGATTCTTGCAGAAACCATAAGAGGAATTAGCTTGACCCTGGTCTTAACTAGGGTTCCGGGATCTCTTAGACCTTGTCGACTCAGTACCAGGCAGACACTCTGAAAGAGCAAGCGATCAGCAGTCCATATTGTTTGCGACTCATCGTCTGGGTGTTGATGGTGAGTTGTTCTCTGGGCTGGGCGGTTCGTTTGCAGCTGTTTTGTCGTCATGCTTGGTGTTGTCAGTTCAACTTCATGTGAGGCGAGTTGCTCTTTTTGGGAATGGTGTTATATATTGTTAAGTAACAGCTACATCTTTAGCTTCCACTCAATCCCATAGAACTGGCTGGGTTCCGTCCTAAGTGGGAGTGTGTAGATCAACTTTTCACTGTTCACGGAACCCAAGAAGGACGTCTTCGGCCAACGGTAACCGTTTTTCTCAGTTATGGAGATTCTTTCGACTCGATGTTTCGGTCTGCGCCACAAAGGGGTGTGCTAAAGATGTGTGTCAACGTTCTGTCGACATCGTCTCAGGTTAAGGTCTGCAATAAACTGACCTACTTCGACGGCGTGAACAACGTACATCAAGGATGCCCGTTATCGTTGCTTTTGTTAAGTTTTGTCATGAGCGAAGTGTTAAGGAACTGCTCATTATACCCACAAAATGTCGACGTTGATCTCTCTCGTGGAAGACTGAATGGTCTTCACTACAGAAGTGTCGAACACTGTTGCGCTCCGCCAAATATCGCTTCCATCCGCAAAGTGATTCCGCGATACTGCTGTGGTTGCATCGATTCAATGTTGAATAATGAAATTAATAAAGAGGTTGTTGTTCGGTTCGTGTAGTTGAGATTTCGTACCAACTGCAGCCGGATTATGAGGAACAAAACGGGAACTTATATTTCCGAAGGTTGTACAGGATCTGTTAATCTGGCGTTCCTTATCTGACACGGAAACGCTTTCCTGAAGGCAAAAATCTCCCCTATAATGAGACTGGAAGCCGTGTCTCTGGTTGGTTGCGAAAATTGACCTCAATAAAAGACGTGAACTGCCACGGTTGTTGAGACCGACTATTGGCGCCAGGAAGTACAAATTCCGGATATTCAACAAACTCAGGCGCATTTGCCAGTTGTTCAGTAACGAGCAACCGAACGGCGATGTGCACGGAGGCGTGTTTGAACACAAGGATCAAAATCGTGCAACCATTCCGAACACGGAATCAGCCAAGATAATAGACAGTAGTGTAGAACCCAAAAACAAACATTGCACACGCAAATCAATTGACGCACTTCCGTGTCAGACGGAACAAGCAATGAGCCAGTGGAAATTGACATACTGAACTGTCAGTAGTTTTCAGTATCCCCTACAAACACCTTTCGTTTGCGCTAAATTTAAACCGAAGCCCACTCTCTTGATTTTGCAAGGGGGCCGCACGACAGGACCGTCGACAACCATTCGATCATCATTGTTTGTGTTCGGTTGTTTTCTCCGGCTTCCACAATGTTCTAGATTGAAGCAGGCTTCCAGAGAATTAGGAAGCCTGCGTCATACCCCCACTTTCAGAGGAGTAGATCACAAAAAGCTTGTAAATTATAAGCCGATCGCCTTATTGTCTGTTTTTTTTGTTAAAGGTTGTCCTAAACATTTAGGCAAGTATGGTCCTCGACTAGTCGAGGTCTTACACTGTACATTGTGCGTTGTTGTCCTTTAATGCACTTGGATTCTAAAAGCTTTTCACGCTCGATCAACGTGTTTGAAGCCAGACATCAGTTCAGCAAAGCGGTTGGTGAAGCCAGTAGGTGTTATCTTCCTGGATTTTCCAAACACCTTTGAAAGATTCAGCCGTACAATTCTGCGTATGAAACTTCATAGATGCGTGGTCGGTACACTTCTCTCTGTGACCCCTAGCTTACCTCAGTGACTGATGTTTTAATATGAAGGTTTGTGGCGCACTCTTTGAATAGCTTCCCCAACTTTCAGTGTACCGTGGTATTCGTCATTGAACTACTATAACCGGCATTTTCCTGAAAACGCGAATAGTGGGCAGTGTTGTCGAGTGTGAAAAAGCTTCAGAGTTATTTTCCTGGTTTGGGTTGATTGGTCACAACGCATTGGCCTCCGTTTAATCCGTCTAAATATAAAGCCTGGCACACTGCGCATTCTTTTTGTGGTGGGTACTTTCTAGAAGGCGTCTATGACCGAAGCGCAGGAATGATAACTTTGGAACATCTCAGTCTGTCTCCTAGTTGCGCTTTGATGGTGTTGAAAGCTAACCTGGCTCTTGGGACGCCGACTCCGTTGTTTTAAAACCCGGTTGCGTCCCCCTCCTGAGCTATTCAAGTTTATGGATGATTCTCAATGAGGGACACTGTGGTTGAGAGAATACCGCATGAAGCTAAAAGCATGTTTCATGGTTTCGTTCATTTTTCCAGAAATACTGCTTAATTTGGAACTGGTCTTCTTACTCTGTTGACTTATCGGAAGGGATTTGAGTTTGGCCTATAAAATGTTGGTTTGCCTCTCACATTCCTTGAGGAATATTTTCACACTTATTCATCGCCCAAGGTCGCTCGCCGAAGCTGCAACAGCTAATGACCTGCTGAAATGCAACCAATATTTCCTATTGCGGTAGTTCCAATCTGGAACATTCTGTCGTGAAAGCTCCACCAAGACAACTATGAAATGATGTAAGCCCCTTAATGCCAGTGCAAGCATATCATTACCTGTTGAAGAGGGCTTGTTTCTGTTGTAGCTAGGTCTACGGTCTATAAGCGAGTCATTTGACGATAACAGACAGAAGAACGACGGATAACGGCAACGAATAACAGACGTGGGATTATACACGATTAACTCGGAACTTGCCAGCCAACTCAAGCACCTGAAGACAAGAGAAAGAGTGGCCTTCATACAGAGCCTTGTTATGTCGTTCATTCCAAAGACAATGTGGTCACAAATCCGTTCATACTTATAAGGTTTGTGACCAATAAAAAGCAAGGTCGAAAAATGGACCGGACAATACAACGAGACCTCAATCAGAAGACGAACGTGTAGGCGAGATGCCAAAAGTAATAACGAAGGGATGAGAACCACATATATGTGCCAACTTCGAAAGTCACTTAAAACGGTAACATGTTGAGCCTTTTACAAGGCAAATAAGACGATTTTTCAGATAATTGGAGACTTCCCCCAACAATTCCTTGTCTGATTTTCATGCCCGAGTCACACTTCACCTTTGAAGCTCTATTTTTATTCCTGCCCCAATGACCCTTACCACTCCTCGAGCGACTTTTTCTCTCCTCTATTCCATGCCATTTTACGACCGTCCAACACCACGTCAAGTATACATAACCATCGCAAGGTTCCCTGAAAATTTTCGGTGATAAAAACATAAACAACGATGGGGTTCGTAGGCCGATATTTGGTTGCTGGCATCGTACGAGTTAATTCGCTGACTACTCAGGTCCATGTAGACTTGCAGAACGCCATGCTAAAATTTTAGAACTTCGTGCTGGTAAGTAACAGCTGCTGTCGTAAACGCAAACTCGTTAGTTTGTCTTCCTTGTTCATTTGAGGCCAAATTGTTTCCATACATGCACTGCATTTGACGACAAACAACCGTTTTGTACGTTCCCTATACGATTAACTTCACTCGTTCTCGTTAACCAAATGGTGATGCAGAATCCAACTTACTGTCTCTCATACAGGACGAGGGAGATATGACCGCTATTAGATGTTTTATCTGTTAAACTCCCTCTCATGTTATGCTCTCGGAGCAAGAGAACGGGTTCAGCAATACATATAATTTTCGCCGGTGTTAGACATACTTAATACGTTTGAACGGACTCGTCTGCGTTTGGCATTCAGTAACGGTATCGGATATGGGAGTTTTGTTGAAAAGCCACACCTACTCAATGTCGTCCGTGTGTTCAGTGGACTTTGGAATAGCAGCTCAAACAATACTATCTATCGGTGTGGTTCGAAGTTTATTTTTCTTTAAACTGTTGATCAGGCGATTGGCTTCGTCTTGTATGTGCCTCCGCAGATCTCTGTAGTTCGCTGTTGACTGTCGATTGCTTGCGTGTTGGTTGATCCAAATATCCGACATCATCACAACTCAAAGAGTATTAAGCTTTTATTTTTTATCCCTATGGGGTGTACGATATGGAAATTGTTTACAGTCATGTGGTGCACCAGGTCAAACCTACCGACTCTTTATCACCATCATCACCGCGTCGTTCTTTCTGTCCCAAATTTCCTGTTGCATTCCTGTAACAAACTGTCGAAATCGAAACGATTGCTTGTGATCAGTTTGTGTAATGCCATAGTACCTAATTTTTGTACAGGGTTGAAGCAAGTGAATTCAACGGTCCTAATACGTCCTGCTGTGTCCTCGACAACTCCGGACAAAAATCCTCTGGATGCTCTCGATACCACTTTGGTCAATTTGGCTTCCAGTCTTGGAGGTCAGCAAGGATGGGGTTCATCTAAACCTAAAGTAGGTTTGCGTTTTGATGGGCTTTGTGTGTAAGTCGGCTAATTTTCATTATCAGTTGAATTCGCTCTTTACCACTGTTAATAATGGCCATAATTGCTTGGCCTCTCGCGCTGTACTTGAACTAGTAGACTGTAATCCCTGTGCAAGTCGCTGATTTCATAATCGATTGAACCCATGCGTGTCTATACCCAAGTGTGAACCAGCGGTAGAATAGATTGAAGTGCATAAATTTCGATTAGTTATCGTATTCGTTTTCCCATCTGTTGGTCTGTGTCTATGTACACTTTTTGTCTGTCTTTTTTCAAGCCGTTTTAAACCCACTATCTTTTTGTTCATCATCATCATCATCAAAAACAGCCATGAGCCTGACCAAAAGGTACTGTGGCTCGGGCCGCCGCTCACCTCAACAGTGACGTGGAATATCCTAAAAGGAAAGAGTACTACGAAGGACAAAAAAGATTGAAGAAGACTAAATGGAAGAACTAGAAATGGTATGGATACAGGTACGCCATTGACTGCGACACACCGCCATCTCGGATAGCGTCTCTAACCA
>QNGE01000988.1:180609-203032 GCA_008508345.1 Paragonimus westermani
GTGGGGGAGGGGTCAGCAGTAGCATGTTTTCGCCTATCCACCCTGCTGTATGCAGCAGATAGGGCGACCCGGTTTATACTGCGAGACGGCAGATGCAGTATGGAATTGTTTGTGTTGTGAGTATTCATGGTTGTGTGTGGGCTGAGATACTGCCAGGACGCCCAGACCTAGACAGGAGAACGATTAGGGTTCTCAACCAAAGCCTTTGGCTCAGAAGCCTGTACCGCAAGGCAGCGGGTGGGTGGTGGTGTACCAGAAGTTGTACGTTTTTCAGGAAGAGATGCCAACCATCTTCCAACCCCCAACCTGGAGGACCAGGAGACTGTGGTTTGTCAGACCTCTACCTGTTGGCCTGCCTGGTATGAGTAACTGTGTCCAGTTTAGCCCGGAAGGTGATCGAGATGCGCAAGCCGTCACACCACGTCAAGGTCCCGTCTCACCGTGACGGGCCCTTACTGTAGCATTTCATGGACAATTATTAAGCATCAGCGAGATATCTCCCTGTCGTCAAGGGTGTTCTAGATCCGCGAATACCACTCTAGCCATTCGGGTACGCACTTCGATTTCATTCCCCAATACTCCGTCACCACTGATGCAGTTTCCCAGGTATACTATCCTTCACAAAACTCCATTATCAAAATTTGTTATCCAACACTATATCTGCGCAATCGCAACGTTCTTGCAGAAACACTGCACTTTGAAACTACAATGTGAATTCCAAAATGTCCAGCAGAACGCAAAATAACGTCTGGCGCTGCTTAGCAACTGTCAAACAACACGCGCATCATCAAGCTCAGTCTTCTATCAGTTAGAATGTCCACGCCTAACCCTTGTGATTGCCGAGGACGATCTTCCATTATGTTGTCCACCACAAAATTAACGAAGGTGGTAATAATGGACGGTCTTGTCGTACGCCGCACTTGATGCCAAAACTGTCAGGTAGTTCACTGTGAACCCTACTATGAGCTGCATTATGGGAAAAACGCGCCAATAGTATGTATAAATACTTAATCGGTTTAAGCGACTCTAAATGTGTACATCGATCCACTGGATCGGGCGCACCTTTGTAGTCAAGAAATACGGCAACTGTTGGCCGGCGGTACGTATGACACCGCCTCAGAATCTGGCGAAGAGTAAAAATTTGGTCAGTAGATCACCTTCCAGACGGAAACTCTGCCTGCTGTTTCCTGATGTGTGAAGTATTTCCGAAGCCTACAGTTGAAAATTACACCCATTTTAGTGAAGAATTTGGCGTGTTCCATACGGTCCGGTTTTTTTTGTTCACGTTACGTCACTGTGACGCAAATGGATTAATCACATACCCCTGGTTTATCCGCTCGTCGACGATTAGTCAGTGATCTATTCAGATATTATCCCATGTCGGTGCAGTTTACAGTGCTACAGTTGTTCTCTGGGGACCATTTATGCACTGCATCTGATGAATGTTCGTTCTCAACGACCTATATCATCATCATCATCATCATCATCATCATCATCATCATCATAGACAGCAATACATCAGTGGTTAACACTAATGCTTAACTGCCACACAACCATGAAGAAAAAGCAAACCCTATATAGAAAGAGAGAAGGAAAAAGAAGGGGATGGGAAGGGACCTAACTACTGAAAATGACTACGTCCCTATTCAAACATTCAGCATCAAGGTGCCTACACCTTGCAAACAACACAACCGAGCTGCAAGTGAGAGTAAGGCGTCATCAGCGAGACAGCTTCCTTACGGCTTTCACTGCCCCGCGTCATTAAATGCACTCACTTCACAGACAGCTCGGCCAAACAACGACAACATTCACGCCACTGAGCTCGATTAGCCGCCATCTCACCTAGTGTCTCCAACCACCGACTCTGTGAGTCGCGAGGACCCCAGCCCGGGAGACGAACACGACCCACGGTGGCTAACCCCTTCGTGAACGACTTCATTTCCCTACGCCAGGTCATTGTCTGCGGAAAACAGCTTATTGCGTCGACCTCTAAAAAGTCAATAGATTATATATTCTTTCTAGTCCTCTGTCCACAACCCTCACAGGTGGCGCTGCATGCTGTTCTGAATTTCTGAAATTAATATTAAAGTGAACTCCGCTGAACATCAGGAGCAAAATTTGTCTTGATCTGATCAAGGTAGTGTGCAGCCCCAAACCCGACTGATGATCAATTTTCATTCATTACTTTTGTTTCCGTTCACTATATCAAATTGACGAGCGCGATTTTCGGTAATCTCCACTCGCGTCCGTTCCACTCTCCATCTATATCGTTGCAAAGCTGTAAATTTCAATCCATTCAAGATCGTTCCTCGCGCATCCTGCCGACACTGTTTATTCATATGGCTATTAAATGTCTCTTTGGAAAATTTCACCGCTCCGGCTCGCGTTTGTCTCCTTGCACATTTACTTAACAGAGTCCGTCAGCTTAACCTACTCTGTCACGGGACTCAATAACCAACGCGGCCTTATGGACTTATCTTGACTCCGATTATTCTCACCGCATTGCGGTCAGTGCACTGGCTCAATAGCCGGCCTAGTTTGATGTTCGAAGGCCAACAAATCTGGGAACTGTGGTCTTATTCATCATCTCTCGGACATATTTCCAACGGTGTGGCTCTTACACTCGTAAGCATCACGGTGCACACCTCGAATTAAATGTCCCCACGGTTTAAAACAGTAACACTTGCCACAGCATCATTCTTCGATAAGTTATTCCCATGTGAGATCAGACATCTCAACATTTACTTCAGGCTTCTGGCACGGACCATTTATCGAAAGTATCAACGTGCTCTTGTATTATTTCCGCTACGACATCCCTAACCTTTAGGACAGACCCAGAAAAAACCTCTGTCGCTCATCCATACGAGTGAAGTTTTCCCACGGCACACTTCGACCGGCATCAGATCGTGCGACGTTGCAACCACTACCTAACGCTAGTAATGCAAGAGAAACACGATCGGCATCAGTATCCTCGTTGCGCGGTCACTCGTGTTTGCCCATTTGCACACAATCAATTCCGATCTTCGTCGCTGTTTTACTTTTGCAGCACCACATCAAACGGTTTGCTAAGTCACACAAGATAGCTTGCGCACGTTCACAGAGAATCCTCCACCTTGTTTGTGCACACCATGGGTATCTCCAAGCCAGCAGCACTTCGCTTTAAATGACTGCGCGGATACCATCACCGGCAACAAACCTACGCTATCTGCTCCAGTGCAATCCACATGGCGTTCATTCACATGATTTGCCTGAGGATATTTATCAGTTTAGATATCGCTTACTATTCGCAAGCTTTCTTATTATTCCACGCGCAGATTTTGTTTTATCTCAGCGTTCATCGCACAAGGCTTCTTTCACATTGACCAGTTCCCAGATTTTCGCGTTATTTTCTAACACTTTCGATATATATCCACTGAAGCTTGACCTACATCATTGTGGTATGAAGGAATCGTTCTTTTTGAAACGTTTTAAAAAGAAGAAAACTTTTGAGGACCCACAACCGTTCAAAATAGTTCATATGTTCAACTTCCATCCCGGGTAGGCTGAGTATTTCTTCAGGCTGCTTGCTCTTCGTGTATTTGGGTGCACTTGAAGCATTTTGGAACTCTTGAACATTGTTGTTCAACCTCCAAGGAATTTGTCGGAAGGTTGTTCAACGGAATTCTCCCCAAACTCCCATCGTTCAGCCCACAACAGACTGTTGTACTGATCGCACGTGTACACCCTGTATTTCGCATCCTTCAGGATTTCCGCATTGTAGAAACCTAGTGGTTTAGAAGTAAACACAATTATGTTACTTATATCGAGTCCTTGTCGGCACCAAACAGGCACACCTCGATTGCGAAGCTGTGGAGTAAACTAATTAGGAAACCGACTCTGGGAAATCCCATCTATCCCCCCGCTCTGTACTCTACATACATACATTCATTAGGTCTCAGTACACATTAGCACCTGTGTGCCTCGCCAACATCTGTTTATTTTGTGAGGCTCGCCGCACCACAGCCATCGCTCAAGCGAACACAGGCCACCGTCCACAGTCCTACGTGAAATGACTCAACGACCTCATAAGCGTGCAACGTCCTTAGTAATACTGCAAAGTTTATACTTCTGCATACTGAGCCCGGCAGCTCACACTATTCACACATTGGGACCGTATCACTAAAGGCTAGCGCAATAGCATAAGGATGGGCACCTTGCAGTTTTGAGTCTCTTATGTATGTACTCAATGCATCGGGAGTACCACGAACACGTCGATATTTCCGGTTACGTGATCAAAGGTTGTCGTGATTTCTTGTATTTTGTTTTGTACACATGCAGTAGAAGGCGTGGTAGAAGCTCAGTGACATTCTTCCGTCGTGTAACTAGTTGCACGCAGCTAATCCCCGCCAGTTTCCTGACGACCCGTCTAATATTCCATTCTTCAAGATCGTGTGACCTGGACAATTCCCAGCATTATTTAACGCACTCGAGGGTTCGACGTATTTGTTGCTTGGTCAGCCTTTGTGCTCCGCCGAGTGGGCTGGAGCCCATCTTGAGTTCCCTTCCTTTCTTCCTCTGATCCCAGACTCGGCTAGAGCTAACAGCTTTTCGCGTTCCCAAACGTTGCTAGAAACGTACAGTTTGTTTCCAAGGCATGCCGAGCGCTTACAGTTCGATTTCTGTTGGGATTACTTTCTGAATGCCTCTCAGGAAGGACGTTTTAAATTGTTAGCGGACAAGTGCCAGAAGTACACCCACTGATCCACTACAACTAACGGTTTTATCACGGCTATCGATTTGAACGTGTGGGTTGTTTTCCTTGCTAGCATGTCCGTTTGAGAATCACACAATGACTGTTTTGTAGTCTACAAGCTGAACTCTGGTGTAAACTATGTAGCCGCCAGATTCCGTTAACTAAGACATGAAACCCCAACCGTTATAACGGTCGACCAACTGCTTAGCATGTGAGTATTCCCTTAGGGAGCACACCTTGGTGCGACATTGTCAGAAGTCACCGAACTCTATAATACCATTCTGGGTCTCACTAACTTAACGTACGTCGTGTACGCGAACATATGCTTCGGCAACTTGTTGACAGTGTACAGAACGACTGGTCTGAAGAGTGGTGAAGGCGCAGTGTCATTTCGTCAATGACAGACGTCAGACTAGCATGTCCTGAGACCATGTCGCAGTGGAAGTTATCTTATTTTCAATCATAAGGGTTAAATGAGATGTAATATTGGAATGTATATGTGGGCGTATGAAATATTGGGCAGTATTTTACGATACCCTCTGGTTAAATATGGAACGGATAACTTAAATTTACGGATTTCTTGGAGTTATAATTGTTACGATAAAGTCAACCATGATAGAATAACCCATGTAGCACATGGCCCACCGAGGTTGCACGGTTTCCTGCGGGTTTTGGTGGGCTATGAGGAAAATCTTCGAAACAAACATCCCAGGAAATGATTCTCCTAAAGGTAAATGTCTATGAACATTACCTTAAAATCTGCATTCAGCTTCTCAGCAAGATTAGTGGCATTTGTTCAAATGACATCGTAAAATCAGACATCTTTGATCGCTAATCTTCCGAGCTCGCTGAGTTGTGCAAGTCGGACGGTTTTGGTCTTCTACAGAAGTATGTAGGAAATTAGCCACTGTTGTTTATTCTCATATGTCACTTATGGAGAGTGCTTTCTGATGATTACTTAATTCTTGTTCTATGTTAAATATTAACTGAGAAGTTGAATTTCAAATATATCCATGAAAGTTTTATTATTGTAGTTCATGTTCGAATATTGCATCAGTTCATGAGATTATATTAAGGTTAAGCAGTGTGACCAGGATAATGTCTGTAGTATTATTGCAATGCCCAGAAGGAATACTGTTTGCTCTATCTCCATTATTTACGGATATATGGAATTTCAAAGCTACCCGTGACACTGGTATTAATATGGTTTACTTTCGTTCACTATGCATTCCCCTTGCGTTCCTCTCTGCAGGTTTCCCGAGTATGCATCGAAGTGTGGTGCAGTCGCTTCAAAGTCGATGGCGAGATTTCCTGAACATGTGCATAACGAACTGTATGTTTCTGATGAACTTGTGTAAACTATCAAATAAACTTTCCATGTTTTCGGATATTTTGCAATATTCTCCAGGGGCGGCGTCAGTAAGCCTGGAGCGTGTAAGGAAAATAATGTAGAAACCGTTCTTAAAAGAATCGAATTTTTTGGAATGCGTTGAAAGTTATGCTGGCAAGTTTTTTCCCTGGCCCGCTGTGGCCCATGCGTGGCCTTAGTCTGACTGCCCGCTATTCGCCCGCCTTTGGCTCGCGAGAAGCCCGTGCGCGCTCCGCAACGTTTTTCTACTTGGAAAGCACCAATGAGGGCACTGTTTTACTACACAGCGTGATCAACTGTTAACAGTTGAGGAAATTTTCTCTTGATTTGTCCCCGTTTCTATTGGTTGGTTCGGAGAGTGCGTGAACTACAGTTCATGATTGTTCTACCACACAAGTCATGATTTGTGTGGCACAGTAACCTTATTTTTAAGAGTACATTATAAATAATGTCGGGTTCCATTAACTGTGCAACCCATATATCTTGGGATTGCATTGCTTTATAAAAGGATACACAGTAATGTTTGAAGACCACTGAAACTAGAAATTTGACATACAACTCCGGAAGCTTCGAATGCCAACAGTATGATCGAAACAGAAATATAAAATATAAATCTACCATTCACGTGGCGTAGATTGTAGCTTACTCGTTCTTTGCAGCGTCTCTGGTTTGATTAACCGGGGTGGCTATGATGAATGCCTCCTTAATGCGTAAATTATATGAATGAGAAAATCACTTTATTCAATAAAGCATTTACAGTTAACACCAACTGTAGTGATACAACTCCAAACCGGATAAGGTCTACTTCACAAACTTTCTGCATTTCAAAAAAAAGCGAACAACAGACGCCAAAGTGTTGATGTATGAGCACACTTAAACAATAGCACTCGACCACTGACAATTTCAAGGTAGAGGCACAAGATAACCAAATCTAACAAATGTGGACCGGGCGTCTAATGACATGGAAGGCAACCTTCGACAACAAGGCACGGGGCCGGTCTTGAGGACTACAGAAAATCCCACGAAAAAAGTGTAGCGTCTTGTACACTGTTTTCTACCTCATTTTTTATTTTTATTCATGCCTTTCCATCTTCTTCAACCTCACATGTACACATGATGTTCGAACGAGGTTAATCGATACACAGAGTAATCAATAATTTAAAATATTGCACTCCCGAGTTCGCGAGTTCTACTTTCTGTTCGTGTTCAGGGTCGGTGGCGTACAAGTCTTTGGAAGAGTTAGAATTCGGCGGAATCAACCGCTCAGTTCGGCAAATTTATTTATCTGTCGTTGGAATTATCTCGGTTGTGACATCGAGACCATCTGGAGGACGCACAACAAGTAGTATCAGTGGAGAATCCTCATTTGGTGTAGTGGAACACTAAACCAACGCGCCTCCACGAACTGTTGTGAGTTAGTTGTTCTCCTTTTCATCAGATTTCGACTTTCTATTCACACCTGAGTTTCTGTATAGCGTTTAGTTCCACTGCGGGAGTGAGGTTAATCGCATAATATCGTCTTAAGCAAATCAGAGTCGTCAGCTCTCTGAAGTAATCTATGGAAGCCCTGTAAGCTAGTTCGGAATGAAGGCTATCCGGAATGTTTATGATCTTATAAGAAGAGGAAGGTCTGAGGAAGATGCTTGAAAGCTTCCTGGCAAATTCTTGCTGGCTATCAGCATCCGTTATGGCAAAGTATTCTTCAACGATACCTGCTTTAAAGAAATGTGTAAAAAGTACATCGCCAAACACTCGTCGAAATTCAAGTGAGTACAAATCGAGGATTCTAATTCGAGACTCGCACGCAACATTTCTTGAGCCCATGACCAGCTGGATATTTGCGCTCCGAACAATCTCCACAGTTATTCTGCTTTCTTCATTCCGGTGCAAACGACCTGATTAACACTCTCGAGGAGCCGCCTGACATAAAACCCATGAAGCGTTTGAAACGCTCTACTGCCTGTGCTGGGGAAGGTGAGTTTAATCATCTCAGGAGCGACAAATCCCCCTGTTACTGCCAGCTCGCGATGAAACACATAGAATAGGCTAGATGTAAATCAAGCGCCCACCTTCTCCTTCTGATTGATTTTCATAATATACTCTGTGTCGAACGCACTATAAATCACGAAGGCATTGCTCTAATCCCCAAAGAGTGACACGTGAGCACAAGTATTATCATTTGGTGGGCGGTTCCAAACGTCCGACCGGTGCTCACTTGCGCCTAGATCGGCCTGTTATGCACTGGGATCAGTAGCACTTCATATTTTTAGGTCGTCGGTGTACAAGAAGGCGCTGCTGGAAATATCACCCGGAGAGTCGTTATTGTGAACAGAAAATGACTGTGAACCTCGCATCGACCCTTCACGAAACACCCACAGAAATGAAAGATGGAGGCGAACAGTCTGATTCGGTTTTATACACGAAAGCCGTATTAGCAGGAAAAGAGACAATCTAGCAAAGACCTCTCCTTGAATACCGTGTGCTTCCAGTTTGTGTTTCAGAGGACAACTTGAGATACGGTCAAAAGCCTTGGTAAAGTTGAAGAAGATAACATCTGAGATGAAGATATCGTCTTTGGGCTCCGTCACACTATCCATGAAGGGAAGTATGGTTGTTTTGCATGGCCAATTAGAGAGGGAGCAATGCTGGGTGGGAAAAAGAAGATGGCTGCATAAGAGGTGACTTGGGATGGTACGATTTAGTATGCGCTGCATTATCGTGCACGGGTCGGCACCTATTGTAACACGTTCGGGTCGTATGGTGCATTAGCCTAAAGATCTGGTAGATGACTAGGATTCGTTAAGTGCCGTTTTATTTCAGCACTACGAAGAACCAAAAAATCGCAAACCTTTTTTGAAAACCAAAACAAACGTGTTCGCGTATTTACGTTCGCCAGGTAAGTTTACCATTTGTATATGTGCCCATCCTCACCTATATCGCTTTCCATTCCCGTGCACGCGCTCACGTCCTGGATCGATCGAGGTTTGCAACGCGAATACTGTTATGCGACCACTACGTTTGCCCTCCAGGACCATTACATGCGAACTCTCAACCCCCGTTAGTTTCGGCACCGTTGGAGAGGACACTCGAGTAGAAGCTCGCTAGGAACTGTTGGCACTATCACTCATTAACCTGCGGCGTCTAGGAATTGCAGTACCAACCGCGAACTGGTGCAGCAGGAACTAGACCAGGCCAGGTGTGGCTGGCAACAGTCGATCCTCACGTAGATCGAAAGGTTGCGTTTGCAGTACATTTCTGTAGGTGGGCTGTGTAGTGACCTGGAGATACCCCCGGTCTGCCTGCTGTACAGTGTGTAAAATCCTTCCTAAAATCTCAACTCACACTGTTCATAAGACCTTAAGCATCTTTGCCTGCTATCTGCCTGATGCATGAGATTGCACTTGTTCGTTTGCATGCTCGTCGGCGTATGCGCGCCGAGTGCGCCACACACCTTTTCCGTCCTGATCGCGTACTCGATGTCGTCTAGCGCTGATCGAGATCATTTGAAATTATCGCATAATATATTTTTGGTCTCCGCATTTACCCGGATTTTTATTTCGCGTCTGGCACCCCTGCGTATATCTGAAGAAAGTTTAACTGAGTGCACGTATGTACCAAAAGGCTGATTGGCTGATAGCCAGCTGGGGCTTTCTGTTCATCTGCTTTGAATTGGTGCCCGAGGGTGGCTTCTTTCCATGCAGTGGAGAAAATGCCAGTCTTGGGTGACTGTTTCATCAGCTTTTCATGTGTTTTCGCCGGATTAGCAGTTGCTTTTCTGACAATTCTTGGACGGATCTTGGCAGAACCCATTGCACCTTATGGAGTAACCCTTAATTAGGGGTATTTGACAACCTACACAGAAAACAGTCGGTAAGGACTAACTGTCGATAGCCCTGCAGTGGTGCAGTATAGTGCCAGTTTGTTGGTGCATCATTGCAGACTACTCAGTAGTACTCTGTGGGCAAGCTTGCTGCAACCAGATGGTCGGAAGATATCTGCCTGCCGTGCCGTCACATATGAACTGCCAGAGACTTATTCAGTATCAGTCGGCACATCCACTTAACTATGAAGATTCTGTTTTCTCGGGCTTTTGTAATATCGGTTTTTGTAGACTTAAGTACGTTCGCCTACCCAGCATCTCGGTGGTTTAAGATGGTTCGGGTCTTAAATCGCCGTGGTAGACGTTTACTTCGACAGTTGCACGGCACCAGTTTTGAGCGGGGTGAGCCATCTGGCCTACAATACCATATGGAATGATTAGCCTGAATGGCATTCTTAAACGTTCTTAACGACTTCGGTGTTCCGTGCTGTATATTTTTTCCACAGGCTACTGCATCACAGCTGTCTGGGACGCATCTATTTTGTGACATCTTTGAAAGGGAGTACGGGGCAGCGGCGCACAGTTGCTCTATCTAACAGAAGCTTCGATAAACGGTGCATCACTGTTCAGCAAAGTTCACTTTGCACAATCCGGTACACAACCATCCCGCGACTGAAATTAGTAGCGGCGGTCCTGGTCACGATAACATATGGAATCATCATTGTTAACCTGGAACAGGTGTTTCGAGTCTGTCAGTTTTGGACAGTTCCCACGATTTCCTCTGCCATGTACATGTGTTGCTCCGTCCACGCAAGTTGTAGCAAATCGCCTTACTGGAACCTAACAATCCTCGACGCCCAAGGAATGAGGGCACGTGCGATCTGAAGGAAACGTAGCTCTCTCGGATTCTTGCGGGTTGATGGACAACCTAGAAACACACACTGATTGAAAGATACTGAGTTGCTAAGTCTATATTTCAGGTTGTAGCCTTCGAATCCCAACTGTCTTATCAGGCTCAACGACATCAAACTACTGAGGTTACTAACGCAATTGCGTCTCACCGCACGGACACAGGCGTACGATTCGGTGTTCAATTTAAACCCGATTATTCAAAGCCGTCGTATAGCCTATATGGTTCGGGCGTTAAACCAGGAAACCTCATGGTGGATGATTTCGAGATTCGGATCCTTCAGACAAAAGGCCAAATCGGTTAAAGTGAGTTCTATTAGGTGATACAGTCGGAGTTCGTTTCCGAAGAATTTACCCCAGCGTCAAAGCAGTTTGACCTTGTCAACTTCTTTGTCGCATCTCAAAGTTTTCCCGAAAAGTTGTCCCGTCACGATTGGAGTCGCACGGTAGGTAACTGATTATCGGATTCGACTAACAGTTTCAGGAGTCTGTAACCCACTGTTTCTCTCAAACTTCATCACATCAGTTGACTCATTATTAGATGTCGTCACCAAACCCTTGAAATTTTCGGAAGACCCCAAGTTTTGTGTTCAATCAACAGGTAGTTTTATGCAATACGGGGAAGTCCTGTGGTTAAGGGAGTCATTAGGTCACGAGTAGCCTACCGCTGCTGTTGTGCCTTAATCGGTTAATAACTGTTGGGGTAAGCCCACCACGGCATCCATCAATCAACTTTAGCTTGGACTGTTCTCAACCTTTTGTGCGAGGAGAAGCAGGACTTCGGGAATGAGACGAAGTATATTCACATGCTTCCATTCCTGAACTGCACACATCGAAGAAGCCCGCTCTTGGCTCTGTAACATTTCATCGGGTCCGAAGGTTGGCCAGAGACTGGTTTCCTGACATTGGTATGAATCATGTAACCGTTGGCAAACGTCTGAGAAGCTGACGCTGAAACTCCCCTGAGTTCACTGGTTGAATCAAAGCACATCACGTTGAAGCAGGCGATTCCGAAGGCACGGTTACAACCTTGAGTGATCTACCTTTTTTAAGGAGTTATACGGAGTAAGTTGCACAATTAAAACTGGCAAACAGACCTACTAGATGTTATGGGTAAGTCTACTACATGGTAACTTCTCTCTGAAGCAGGGAGTCGTAGGAGTACGCGTCACAATTGCGAGTGCGTTAAAAAGGTTGACGAAACAAAAAAACTTCCAAATGGATGACGTTGTTCTCGATGTATTCGGAGGGTTGACTTGAGACCAGTGAGCCCAAGACGTAGCTACCAGATGTGAAACAGGCGCTAACGAACTGGTCATTACTGGCGAGTTACGGGAAACCCTTTAGAAACAGATAGGCTGACGTCTCCACTGATGTTTCAATGTCCTTTGGAATGGTAACCCACGATCGTCGTGACCGGCCGTTTTAAAACGTTTCAGTGACAGGGTACTCTCACGGACTCTGACTTTCATTAGAGGTTCCAGGCTAAAAATTCAGTGTGTAAACTCTGAAGTTTGTGGGGATGATGATAGCATGGCAGTTAGTTAGCTATGCAGCCTCCCTAGATTGTCCACACTTTGAACTAACGGCTTGCCATCGATCTTGTCATCTGTCTTCCTTCGCTTAGTGTCCTCGTGATCCCCGTGAAACGGATACACCGAAACATTTCTCTGATATTCTCCATTGAAAAAATGGCCTCATTTGACCAGCTTTTTCGTTTTTTCAAGTTGGACTTTTTTTGTGAACTGCGCCTATTGTTATAATGCGGTTAACTTTTCACATAAAGCATCTTCTTGGCTACCAAGGCAAATTTGGCTTTTGTAGCCGAATATGACAAAGCTGGTAAAAAGCGCAGCACAAAGCCTGCCACAGTTGACTTTCTGTAATGGTGCCTTCTCGCAGTTCTGGATAAACGGCAATGTTCAGGATGTATACATGAAATAGAGCGAAATCTCACATACATCTTACTCAAGTCGTATCTCTTACTTGCAGAACTGTAAATTTTAAACTCGATTGTAATGTGCTGGATAATTATAGGTATGGAATGTGGATCCCAAGGTTTTTATGCACATCACCATCGTCATCGTTGCTTCCATCTTTGGATCATGTCCGTGTGTAGCGGTTAGGACTGTTGTTCATCCTGATGATAATCCATGAGGTCAAAGAGCAGTTGTACAGCGACTAAAAAGAAAACACACAGATAAAACAATTGAGTACCTCGATAAAGAAGGGTCGGAATGTTTGCGGATACAGGTTCGCCACTAACTGTGACATCATGTCATGCAAGAGAGGGTTACCAAACAGCGATCTGCATGATTGCGAGTTTTCTAGTGAAGTAAACGGCACCTAACAATTTTTCTGACCGAATTAAGAGCCTCGGTACATTTGATCAGAACCTTTTGAGACAAAGCGTTCATGAAAGTCTGTCCCTGTATGTTCACAAGTGTTCCACCCTGATGGTTTGGTGTCCATCCACTTCTCCCGTATCAGTTGTACGAGGTCGCCAATAGTAGCAATCCTCCTGTCACCTTCCAACCCTTCCTGGATCTGTTCATCGTTGTTCATATTTGCAAAGTCCTGTGTTGTTGTGACGTTATTTTATTCGAAGCATCTTCACACAACCTGATCGGCGCTATCACATGATGGCCATCCTCATTAATCAGTTTAGTTCAAACAAGTGAGCCTGTTGAAACTTTTAGTTTGTTCACAGTTCACGTCGATGCTATCTATGCTGTTATCAAGCAAAAAAGCTGATGTGCTCTTGTCAGTCAGGTTTAAATCACGTCTGAGAAGATAGATACTGTATGTCCTTTTATGGACGCTGGAAATGTTTTAATTTTATTTCCACGATCTTCCTTGCGTTAGCGAGAACGGTGTGTAGGTTCAGCACGTCCTGTCATTGAGTGCAGCTGGCCGTTTTCCGCGAAGTCACCTAGTGGTCTGGCAACGTGTCATTGGAAATGTGAAAAGAACTTTGGAGCGACGAAATGATTATCTTATCAACATTGTGATCTTTCGTGATCTCCAGATGGTTTTCAGCCCGGGTTTAGTGTTAATCATCATCTACGTGATTTCATTCCACTGTTAAACAGATTGGGAATAACACAACGTTTCAAGCAAGTTGTAATACTCTACGTTTCAACCACCTCGGGTGGCTTTCCTCAGGAGTGTTGTAATCGATTACAACAATCCTGAGGAAAGCCACCCGAGGTGGTTGAAACGTAGAGTATTACAACTTGCTTGAAACGTTGTGTTATTCCCAATCTGTTTATCAATAACATGTTAAACACGATGCCCAAACTATTCAACTTCCTTCATTCCACTGTATTCTATCCACGGATGTTCAGCATCCTGTCGGTGTGCGCATTATAAGTAAGTCTGGTTTCGACGAATATGAAGCGACGATCAGCATTCATGAGATGAATACTCATCCAGTGCACTCATTGGTGCGTACGACGGCTTTTTGTGTGATCATCTTCTCATCACCTTCACCTTGAATGTGGGCGGTACAAGCATGATAAAATTCGTATATCTTGTGCTTGGGGATGACCGTTGTTTTGTTGAATCACGCTGTAGTAGGCGTTTCAATCTGGGACGTTCGTTTGTTGCGTAAAAGGTCTGCCTAGCGGCAGTTTAGGAGGATTGGTTTGTGCACGTTTCACGGACCTGTCGGCTGTGAGTGTGGCGCTTATATGGCCAAGTGATGTTATATCCTTGGTCCGAATTAATCATTTTTAATAGGCCGTGAATTGAGAAATTTGTCACATCTACACTTGTGTATCCTGGCCGAGCTAGCATGAAAGGTTCATAACATCTCACAATGAATAGAGTTCACAGTGGTGGATCGATGTATCAATAACAAGCCAATGAGTGAAGGACGAAACATTTCTGGGAGGCTAACAGGTTTTGCATGCGATCTTTGTGACTGGCAGCTGTGCAAATGGAATATTCACGTAAGCGAGTGATTGTTTGTGTATATGTATGTGCGTGCATGCACATGCAGGAACGTAATATGAATGGACCGTTCACCTGTCCCCGTTATAACAGATCACACGTTCGATCGTCTGTAAGGATTCATCTGAAGTTTCTGGATTCGGGTGCGTGTGCTTCTTGGATGTCTTCTTCCAGGTTTGCTCTCCAACGGCGATGCGTTGTGTTTTTTGGGTTCAGGCGTTTTCGCTTTTGTCATGAAACATATATCAAATAGTATATCGGGAGACAGTTTATAACCGCAGCGTGCGTTGTTGTCATTCGTTGTATATCTGCGTTCGAAATGATTGACATGTCTTCTGGTTGTGCTCGCCTGACTGCCCACTGCATAGGATACGTGGCCGATACTCATTCCCACGTTTCCCGGGATCCAAGGGTTGGCTTGCTGCCGGAAATCACGAATGTACACCAAATCACCAGAGAGAAATGCGCGCATAGGTGTCTCATGGTGCCGATTAAATAGGTTTTCCATTCTGTCGTCAGATTCCTCCGAAACGATTTTAGATGTTGGGAAGATTTGGCGTTCAACCGGACGGCCTGGAGGAATACGGCTTGGGCGTTTGTCCGCAAGTTCAACGAGCAATTATTGCGCGGTTGCGAGCGGAAGCTTGCGTTACGCAAAGGAACCGTCGATGCCATATGTCGCGGTAACGTGAATATATGGCGTTGCGATGTGTGCTGTAGCAAATGCGCTGGAAGTTTGGGGATAGTGGGTCACCAACGTACTCACGGTACACCGTCAGCGAACAGGCGACGAGTAATTTAGACTCGGGTCAGGTAGGTCATATCAGTGTATAGAATCCACTTCTGTTAATGACCGCATCGGCCAACATCATGATCGTTGACAATCACTCCGCTTCTCTTTTCAGAAACTTGGGTGTCTGTGGTCTTCTACGCATTCTTTTCTTCGGCTTTGTTGGTGTATTGTATGATGAGTGGTCTACCTGGCTCTTTATAGTTCAATGGGAATTTCGCTTCTCGTCACTATTTTATTTGGGATGCACTCCTGTACTACAGTGCTACTTGTATTACACTTCACAGATCTTCCATCTTAGTGCAGATCTCGTCATTGCAGCCTCTCTCTCTGTTTTGTTTCCGAGAGGTAACAGTTTGCTTCCATTAATAGCCAACCAATTGTCTGACCAGCATTGGCCGGCCGGAGAGAAAGGCCCTACTGATACGCCTCCGGTCTTATTCCTTCGAGTTTACACTGGATATGTGGTGTGCGGGTGGAACTGCAATTGGTGCAGCACAAGCCAATTGCAGTGACGAATAAGCGCAGGCGTCCTTTGGCTTCGGTCACTATGACAGGCTAATCCGAATCAAATGTCGCCAACCATGTGTGTGTGCTCGCATGCACATGCAGGAACGTAATACGGATGGGCCGTAGAAAAAGAAAGATAACGCTAATGACTGGATGGTATCACCATGGAGACGTGACTACGTTAGCTAGAATGCAATCAGTAAACACGGCTGTGGTTGTTTCTGCGCATGTTCCTGCAGTCACTGCAGTTTGGCTGGCGGCAGCCGACGTGTTTGAAACGTGGGAGAGATTGGCTTTCTAACGTTTACACAGGAGCGGTCCGTTGGCTAATCCATTCCACATTACGGGTTTTAAAATCGCCTACATTTGTTGGTATTCTGGATCTGAACATCAAACTAAAAATCTTTAGTTGAGGTCATTTTGGAAGCGAAAAGATGTCGAGCTCATCGGCACGTAACTATTTGACAGGAATACTCTTCTTCAAGGATTTGGGCAAGAATCATTAGAATATATGATCATTGTGGGTCCAAGACAAGCTAAAGGGTGACCTGGGAATCGACTGTGATATTTCCAATTATTTATTCTGCTGATTTCAGCCAACAGAATTGTTCTGTTCCTACTGCTCGACAGCCAGTACAACATGCAATCAATGCTTGATCAAAGCGGAGTGATTGCACGCAAATTGGGATATTACTAGGGCGCCCAACTTTACACAGTTGGAAGGTCACTAAATTAAGGCACTCGGTCCAACAACCTTACCCACAACGTGTAATGTACATTCCACGCGGGCCTAAGTGCAGACTGCCGATTCAAGACCATACTACAAACACGGTTGTTTAAAATATGACGGGATGACAACATGACGTGTAATATATAACCTTAAGAAACGTTAAAGAGAGGCACATTTTCCTCTGTTTCTTACCACGCGCAGTTTCTCTGTTCAAACGAGTCAAAAAAGTATTTGTAATGGCTGCTGATGAAAACCACGACGGCGAACATTGGCATTCCTATAATCGAAGGTACGATCATATATTTCGATGCACTTATCCAGCACTACTGAGCATCTAGTCGACCTCAGCTGAGAAGCCGAATAGAACCCACGGGGTCAAAGTGCGATGCTCATTTCTTGATGTTTCATATCCAGCTCATAAGTTACTTGCTGTTCTACTTTTACGGACGAATCTGAGAAGTCCAAACACAGTGCGATATGGTAGATTTTTGACAACTGTGAATAGAACGGGTCCGAGCCATCTGAACGGACAAAACAAAACCGCTCGTTTGAATGAAGACATTGTGCTACAGTCAATTGCATACCCACGTTCATATCATTCGTAGTGCTGCCACTTCCTCCATTCAAATTAATGTTATTTAGTTTTTTCTATATTATTTCACGTCAGTGTTGCAAATAACGGCGTCGTGAGCTATAGTGTCTTCTAGGCAAGTTCGTGGCCGTCGTGACTGAATGAATAAGTGAATGGGATGAAAGCTACTCAATCCCAGAATGAGTCATCAAACATCACCATCACTGTATCGTTCTGCAGCTAGATTTCGCAAGCATCCATCCGTGATGCGATGCACCCTGGTTTTGTGGTGTTTTTATGACCACTCTCAGAACGTTTAAACAAAACGCCGCCTGATGAGCGATCTGTGTAAAGTCTGACCGTAACCCGCACGACATCTGCTGATGGCATTTAGCCCGCGTATTTTCTTTTCTTCCGTTTTACTGTGCCACGCTTGACGTAACTCCTAACCAGAAAAACCTCATTGGTGTCCCATCCAAATATAAAATCAGTGCGAAATGTGTTCAGATCCTCTGAGTTTCCTGCGAATTTGCGTATCGCGATTTAACAAAAACTGTCACCATGGGGACGACGTGTTGTGCGCGCAAGGATTGCGTGAACACATTGAGCGCACAGTCTGCGTCGTATGAATAAGTCATCCAGCATCCAAACTACGTTTTGAAACTCATCGTAATTCAATCTCACAGATTCACGGTAAGGAGGTATTGGATCGAGATAGCTTCTCAGGCTATCAGAATCAGTGTGACTGGACTTTCGAGTCGTAAATCTTGCTGGCTGTTGTAACCAGCAGTGAATAAAGCCAAAAGTCAGTAATGTGTGGTCACCGTGTCTAATGGACGATTTGATGACCACTCCCTTACTTTCAAAAATTAGAGGGCTATAGAGGGTTTATGATGCATATTTGTTTTCCTCTGCATCTTTTCCAAACTAACAGTCCGGTGGGTTTTGTGTGCGTCCTTCCCTCCGGACCTCACATGTTCGGTTACCACGAGGATATTGTGATCCAATCCCTTGAACTTCTCGTCAATTTACTCGGCAAACTAAGCGTGTGGGCAGTGTTTGACAAAACTCATCACTTGAAATCCATGCATACCAACATAACAGGCGTCCCACTCGACCACATGAATGATAGAAGCAACGCCAAGTGGCCAAAACCAGGGCACATATCAAATCTTACCCTCAATTTCAGATGTAACCGAAGGTCATGGTTCCCCTGCTTTTTCTTAATTCCTTGGCATCTCTGGCAGAATGCACCATCCTCTGAGCACCCTATCCCTCAACCACCACCTAAGAAACCCCAGGGTCCGGGCTGAAGCGACCCAAGCAATGGAATCAACCTTCCGTCAACCCTCACGCCAACCGTATCCCAAAAGGAATCTCACAGCTAATGAGCAGGTAAGGACGATCACCCTCGTTTTCTCATTCAGGCATTGCCTTCCTCTACCACGCTCCTCCCCGTGCCATCCAGTCTCTATTCTCACACAGTTAAACGAGGACTTACCCTTTAGTCACATGTATAACTGTCTGATCCTAGTTACTAAGTGCCTAGAAACCAGGCAGTTGGCCTCTGATGTAAATCACCACTTATCTCCTATTACCGGGACGTGGCTTTGAAAGGAAATGAGGGACAGTGGAAAGAACGTCCCCGGGTACGGCGCCTACCGTGCTGACTCACTCAGATGAAGAAGGGAAGGCTTTGCAATTTCCCTTAACCAGAGTCTCCTAATACCCACCGTCATCAAGAGCTTTCAGTCCTTTGATGAATGTGATTGTCTGTGGGCATGGTTAGCAATGTGCGGTCAGGACACTCCTAGTGGAAACTGTTCATCGTTTGCTCTCATGCAGCAGTTCAGAAGATGACGCTCCTCTTGATAGCCTAGAAGGCTCCCTTGCACTCTACCGCTCATCCTATTATAGATTATTACAGTGCAAACAAAATAAGTTGGTCACCAATATCCCATACAGGCTGGTAGAGTGGTTTCTCAGCTCCTTTGTTGATGCTGATGAGACGGAAAGCGTGGATGCAGCATCAGGGTGATCAGATGCTTTCCTTCCTTGATACAATTTTAAAAAATGGGGCGGACGGAGTGGTCATCAAATTGTCCCTTAGACACGGTGACCACACATTACTGACTTTTGGCTTTATTCACTGCTGGTTACAACAGCCAGCAAGATTTACGACTCGAAAGTCCAGTCACACTGATTCTGATAGCCTGAGAAGCTATCTCGATCCAATACCTCCTTACCGTGAATCTGTGAGATTGAATTACGATGAGTTTCAAAACGTAGTTTGGATGCTGGATGACTTATTCATACGACGCAGACTGTGCGCTCAATGTGTTCACGCAATCCTTGCGCGCACAACACGTCGTCCCCATGTTGACAGTTTTTGTTAAATCGCGATACGCAAATTCGCAGGAAACTCAGAGGATCGGAACACATTTCGCACTGATTTTATATGTGGATGGGACACCAATGAGGTCTTTCTGGTTAGGAGTTACGTCAAGCATGGCACAGTAAAACGGTAGAAAAGAAAATACGCGGGCTAAATGCCATCAGCAGATGTCGTGCGGGTTACGGTCAGACTTTACACAGATCGCTCATCAGGCGGCGTTTTGTTTAAACGTTCTGAGAGTGGTCATCAAAAAACCACAAAACCAGGGAGCATCGCATCACGGATGGATGTTTGCGAAATCTAGCTGCAGAACGATACAGTGATGGTGATGCTTGATGACTCATTCTGATATCGAGTAGCTTTCTTCCCATTCACTTATTCATTCAGTCACGACGGCCACGAACTTGCCTAGAAGACACTATAGCTCACGATGCCGTTATTTGCAACACTGACGTGAAATAATATAGAAAAAAACTAAATAACATTAATTTGAATGGAGGAAGTGGCAGCACTACGAATGATATGAACGTGGGTATGCAATTGACTGTAGCACAATGTCTTCATTCAAACGAGCGGTTTTGTTTTGTCCGTTCAGATGGCTCGGACCCGTTCTATTCACAGTTGTCAATAATCTACCATATCGCACTGTGTTTGGACTTCTCAGATTCGTCCGTAAAAGTAGAACAGCAAGTAACTTATGAGCTGGATATGAAACATCAAGGAATGAGCATCGCACTTTGACCCCGTGGGTTCTATTCGGCTTCTCAGCTGAGGTCGACTAGATGCTCAGTAGTGCTGGATAAGTGCATCGAAATATATGATCGTACCTTCGATTATAGGAATGCCAATGTTCGCCGTCGTGGTTTTCATCAGCAGCCATTACAAATACTTTTTTGACTCGTTTGAACAGAGAAACTGCGCGTGGTAAGAAACAGAGGAAAATGTGCCTCTCTTTAACGTTTCTTAAGGTTATATATTACACGTCATGTTGTCATCCCGTCATATTTTAAACAACCGTGTTTGTAGTATGGTCTTGAATCGGCAGTCTGCACTTAGGCCCGCGTGGAATGTACATTACACGTTGTGGGTAAGGTTGTTGGACCGAGTGCCTTAATTTAGTGACCTTCCAACTGTGTAAAGTTGGGCGCCCTAGTAATATCCCAATTTGCGTGCAATCACTCCGCTTTGATCAAACATTGATTGCATGTTGTACTGGCTGTCGAGCAGTAGGAACAGAACAATTCTGTTGGCTGAAATCAGCAGAATAAACAATTGGAAATATCACAGTTGATTCCCAGCTCACCCTTTAGCTTGTCTTGGACCCACAGTGACTATATCTTCTAATGATTCTTGCCCAAATCCTTGAAGAAGAGTAGTCCTGTCAAATAGTTACGTGCCGATGAGCTCGACATCTTTTCGCTTCCAAAATGACCTCAACTAAAGATTTTTAGTTTGATGTTCAGATCCAGAATACCAACAAATGTAGGCGATTTTGAAACCCGTAATGTGGAATGGATTAACCAACGGACCGCTCCTGTGTAAACGTTAGAAAGCCAATCTCTCCCACGTTTCAAACACGTCGGCTGCCGTCAGCCAAACTGCAGTGACTGCAGGAACAAGCGCAGAAACAACCACAGCCGTGTTTACTGATTGCATTCTAGCTAACGTGATCACATCTCTATAGAAATACCATCTAGTCATTAGCGGCCTATTAAAAATGATTAATTCGGACCAAGGATATAACATCACTTGGCCATATAAGCGCCACACTAACAGCCGACAGGTCCGTAAAACCTGCACAAACCAATCCTCCTAAACTGCCGCTAGGCAGACCTTTTACGCAACAAACGAACGTTCCAGATTGAAACGCCTACTACAGCGTGATTCAACAAAACAACGGTCATCCCCAAACACAAGATATACGAATTTTATCATGCTTGTACCGCCCACATTCAAGGTGAAGGTGATGAGAAGATGACCACACAAAAAAGCCGTCGTACGCACCAATGAGTGCAAGTAAGGGATACTACTCGAGTGAGATGTACGTCAGATTTCGCACCATTTCATGTGTACTTCCGTTTGGCCAGAACTTCGAGAAGGCACTATTACAGAAAGTCAACTGTGGCAGGCTTTGTACTACGCTTTTGACCAGCTTTATCATATTCGGCTACAAACGCCAAATTGGCCTATGTTGTGTCCAAGATGCTTCATGTGAAAAGTTAACCGCATTATAACAATAGGCGCAGTTCACAAAAAAAGTCCAACTTGAAAAAACGAAAAAGCTGGTCAAATGAGGCCATTTTTTCAATGGAGAATATCAGAGAAATGTTTCGGTGTATCCGTTTCACGGGGATCACGAGGACACTAAGCGAAGGAAGACAGATGACAAGATCGATGGCAAGCCGTTAGTTCAAAGTGTGGACAATCTAGGGAGGCTGCATAGCTAACTAACTGCCATGCTATCATCATCCCCACAAACTTCAGAGTTTACACACTGAATTTTTAGCCTGGAACCTCTAATGAAAGTCAGAGTCCGTGAGAGTACCCTGTCACTGAAACGTTTTAAAACGGCCGGTCACGACGATCGTGGGTTACCATTCCAAAGGACATTGAAACATCAGTGGAGACGTCAGCCTATCTGTT
>QNGE01000989.1:0-75067 GCA_008508345.1 Paragonimus westermani
GGATACGGTCATCGCCCATCCGACGGACGTGACCGAGCCACAGGGGCATCAGCATGGCTTCCATCCCGTAGTACCTCAGTGTTCGGAGTCATGTCCGACGACCAAATACCCAAAATGGCCTCAGACACTGCACATGAAAGCGGCTCAGATAGCTCAGTTAACATATAAAATCACACGGAAAGCACAAACATAATAGTGTATTCAGAATAGATGTTCAAGAGAAACCACTGCAAACTGGACCCTCAGAAAAATCACACAACTGCTGATCACTGAGGAAACCTCCACCAGAATGGTGATTATCGTCGCGTGGATCTATGTTTCTTTTTACGACAGTTTCGATTTCGCAGACGACTCAAGGCCACAAGGAGTTTTCCCTTACGCTACTGCAACAAAATGGAATGAAACTTATCTGCATCATGTGGGCCAACGATCTCAGCATTTAGACAACCAATATGGGCAATGTAGCTGAGAACGGTACGCACCTCTACGGTAATCGAATTATCACACATATACCGGTCAACAAGACTAGCGCTTACGTTAATGAAAATGGTGGTATGGAGGGACCTCTTTGTGCGGGTAGTCGAAAATTACAATCAAAATGATGCAACCCACGACCTCGCGAACGCCTGTAAATAGAACAGACAGCTGGAGGCAGGTAAAACTTTTCCGATTTAACTTGTCATACGGTTTATTCCAATATACATCAGAAGTGTGCCATCTGAATTGTAGTAGACTACAAAGTGAAACTCCAAATAATGCGAAGCGCAAGGCACACAGTTCTGATCGAGGCGAGGGTCAATAATGAAGAGAAATGAGAGCTTGAAGGACACTGGTTAAACAGTATTCTGACCAGATTTTCTAATATTTAACAAATCGCTCCTGCGCAATAGGATGTTGTCATTTTTGAATCAGGTGATATGTTTCAAAATTGCCTAATAACTATCCGCTTGCTCACACCGAGCAAATACCCATCCAGTTTAATAAAAATGGTCCTTCGTTTACTCGAAAAAATGGGCTGAAGAAAACATTGTTGGTGTGTTTCATTGCACTCTGAAAACCTCCTTGAATTCTGAAAACGTTGGTAGATTTACGTCTCCAATGTTGACAATATAACTGAAAGATTTCTTTGAGTGACTTTGAAGAAATTTTGGTATCTGCTACCCTCAGCCATCATTGATACAAGAATAGTTCTTTGAATTATTTGTGGACACGTTCTGAATGAGCGAAACATTTTTGTGGTACATGCACTTCACAGTCGAACGAATAATATTACGACTAATTAGAGTTTTACGAAGCACATCGACCTTTACATTTTAAGCTTATTGCTTCGACTAGCCAGATACAGACGCGCACCAAAGAAAGGCTCGAAGCCACATCGTAACATCAGTTTTCAATATAAGTCTGATTACTACAACAGAGACGGCAAGCTAGAAGACTGATCTCTGAGGGATTGATAATAAGCGTTAAATTACTATAATAAAAGTGGCTGTGGTACGGCGATTGTTGGGATTGAATGCACTCATCGTATTGGCATTAATTAATGGTTGATTACAAACCTTCCTGTTCATAAAATCCGATAGATTAGTGCCGTTTTAAACATTTTAAGCAAACTTAGTTACATGTGGCTGTTACACTTTAGGTAGGGAACATGTACAGCATAAACAAACGCTGGATTTCACAACCTTTTTGTCCGGCGAAAACAAGGTTCAGTGGAAGCACTGAGTGACTGAATACACATCTGTAAACGAATCATCTAACATTCTGCTGCAGGAAATTTAGTTGGCAGGAACCCACTGGATTCACTTGCCAAATGACTATCTAGTGAGTATTGTTGAAGTTATGTCGGTTGGTGTCTCAACCGAATAGCATAATTTGTAAGTTAGACAGCCGATAACTTACAGCAGACCACCGAAGCCGTTAGTGATAGGTTTAGTCACTGTACGTCGGGTTTGCCCCCGGAACTCGGGTACACACGACTCACAGGAGACCTCGGGTGTGGCAAAGATTGATCAAACTCACTTGGTAGAGTTGTTTGCAAAGTAAGTGTTCCTAACGTTGTGGGACAGGAAGAGAAAAATGTGGAGATTTTCTTTCTGACGACGTCTTATTTTAACTCACATCTTGGTTATTTGGTGAGCAAAATATGGACAGCCGGAGGCTTATTGTAAGAGTTCAGAGATGGTTGAAGTTGAACCTGCTTGGTTCTCCGTTACACTTTACTTCACTCTCTCAGATAAAGCGTGTCATTTTCTTCGGTTGTACGGCCGTCAACCATCCACATGAACCATCGATGTATTCCTTTTGTTGTTGTTTCGGATTTGAGAAAACACACTTAGGGGAGCCTAGATTGTCTTTGCTTGTCCACACTAATGTTCAGTGCCGTTTGTTTAACGTTCTTGAGAAAAAAGTTTACGTGACCGGAAAGACAGTTTTTGCCACGCCGACAAAAAAGTTGAAAGAAGAGACAGACTTGAACGCTATTGGAACTCTTCTCAAATAGTGCCTGTTATGCTTCTCATATGGAAGAGACGCCAGTATGACAGCTACTAAAAATGTGTTGCATTTTCAAGCAGGGTTGAATGTCTGTTAACAGAGTGACTAAAAGTGATACATACTTATCCGGGGGTAAAAATTTGTGAACACGGTACAAAATAAATTCGTGAACACTAGTGGTGTAATGTTTACCAATACAACAAAGGTCAGTCGTGATATATGCGATCCACAAACAATTAACATAAAAACAACAAAAGGTGCATTCTGTTCGATGTGTAAATCAACGGCCAATGTTGTAACTAAATAACCAGCGAGACGAAATATCGTGGGACCAGAATCTTCTCGGCCAACAACAAATAGTAAAATCTCATAGACGTAGACAAAGGATTCCCGGTTATCTACAGAATTGCCAACGCTCAACCAAAAACAGTCCGTCAGCGCATTCTGTCGACTGTCAAATCGATTGCAATCAGATTACGTGACCCTAATCTGTACTTTCAGAAGAAATTTGTGCAGTCCTTGCAACTTCTTTGGCCACATATCAATCACATCCATTCGAACCACACACAAACACTTGACCCTGACCGTGTGACGTAACATCCAGCCAACTTCAGGCTTCAGCCCATTTAATTATTGGGCGGAGTCTAGTGGTAGTCTTTGTTGTCGTTCGTCAAATGTCATTTATTGTTTTGCTGCTTGTCTTATGACATCTTGATAAAACCTACGTAACTATATTAATTTGAGCAAGACTTATCAAAAATAGTTGTTCGCCATGTCGCTATTTCTGGTCTTGTATGAATTTTCCGATAATGAGTTATTTGTCTGTACCAACTTCATATCTGACAGTGTCTTCACATTGTCGCCAAAAATGTTCATATGTAAGTAATGATTTCTGCGCTAAAACTTCAATAGGTCATCCTTTCACCTGAGTTTTACTTTAAAAGTGCTTAGCAATGGATGGGTTACCCGAGTCATTGATCTACAGATTTTCACTTTACCTTAACATTATTTAAGCCAGGTTTTTATCACTGTTCGTAACACCGTAGACAGCACAGATGTCTGAAGTCATGTCGTAACTGGGAGACTATTATATCCTGAAATTAATAACCGAAAAGATTTTGTATAAAAAAACGATGTTGAGTTTTCAGCCGAATTGGTCGTCATTCGGCTAGTGTGTATTTCATACCATGGATGCATGGGTAGCATATCTGGTATTCTAGATAGATGGGCGGACACAAACACCGTAGCATTCATTTCAGAAGAAACATCCCCGAGCATCTCTCGGCAAAACTTGACAGCATTGTAAGATTAAGGAAAGATTGTAAGATAAAACGCGACATTACGTTACATCGGCTTCCATGCGTAATTCTTATCTGTTGCTACAGCAAGGATCGGTGACTCTGAAATAGATGAGAGAAAAGATGGCTACCTGAGGGCAAAATTAGCAAGAAACACCTATTCACTTCTGACTTCACTTCATAACACACGTATTCATAAAACACTCTTTCAGTGCGATAACTCTGGAGTCGGATCTTACAATATTCCAAAAGAGTTAGCTAAAATAGATCACATAGGTCTCATTCACAATGGTAACAGTTTGCAACATGTCGCGAGGCTAGTTCCTTGGTCGGTAAGCTCAAAGTTTACCAGCCTTATCCTAACGCGAACCGGAAATCGTAAGAAGAAAAGGGAGAGTTTGCGAACAAACTTTATTTATTGATTTGCTCACCGTTCATGATCGGAGTTCAATACAACAAGTAAAGGCGCTAGGGAGTTGGACGTGAGAGGAACTTTAGTACAAAAGCACGATAGCCGCCAAGGAGGACGAATGTCAACAGAAACTCCAGTCGACCTTCAGAACTCAAACAGGCATCGGACTGGTTGGGCGTCGTTCTCAACAGCAATAGACGAAACGACGTTATCCAACTGAATGTAACCTACAATTATGAAGATGACGCGGAATCATCATACGACCATAAGTAAAGTGGCGATACCCACGCCGACACTGAGTTTGACGTGAGTGGTTTGTGGTAAATTTTTATTTACGATGTAATGTGAACAGGTACGGTGGTACTAGTAAGGTAACTCTCTCGTCGCAGGGAGTTCAGAAAGTTGAGGACGTCAAAGGTGATCTAACTACAAACACGATGTGTTCGTAAAAGTACTTTGGCAGACTTTTAAACTTAAAAGGAATAAAATTGTGAGAACTTCGGAGTTCGGCTGGATTTGAACCAGCGACAGAAGCAGCATACCAAAACGTGGAAAGCGCTCCGCCATCCTGCCTACAGAGTCATGCCGGAAGTTCGAAAATTTGAAATCTGTGCTCAGTCACCAATTCGTTGAACTTTCTCATACGAAATCCACCAAATCGGCCAACGGAATGACTACTGAGGTAGGATTTTTAAACAATTCACGCCCGAATATATCTACTTCACTGGTGAATATTGAAAGTGTATTACAATCGAGTAGTGTGAAAGGGAGTTCTGTCTCACAAAAATAGAAGACGCAACTCAGCATGGAGCACGCACTTGCACCAAAAGAATACCTAGAGAATCAAGTTACACCATGCCCTCATTCACATGCGCACAGTGGTTTCCAGCGTTCTTTCAACTATCAATCGGGGATTAGCTTGTGCTTACCGACCATCGGCATGATGTGATTGGTCAGTTTTCTCAGTTCGTTGTACACATGCCGTTAGCTTCCGTGTTCGAGACCCTGAAAAGTAGTAGAATGGGTTGCACAAAGTAAAACAAGGTGATGCCATACCACACCTTGTGAAAACACTTATATTAGTCCTTCGCACTCAACGTGATTCTTGAATACAGTCGACTTTACTGAGATTCGTGAATCCAGATATCTCAGAGTTCAATAGGAAATACGATACGAAGTGGAACCAGCGGCAAATATATATATCCCAAAACACTGGCTGTGAAAACAACGTTTTATTGATCAGGTATTCCTGTCACTGGTCGGCGGCAAATACCTTTGATGATCTTTGAAGCCTAAAACATTCTGTTGTGGAAATTATTGCAAACGGTCAATTCGGATCTACTTAAAGACGGCATAAACGTTGCACGAGTGCTAAAGACGGTCCATGGAGACAGCTCACATGGTTCTCGAGATCTTTAGGGACTCAAGCTGGGTTTCATTCATTAACAAGGCATTGTCGTTTTTACACGGTTTTTCTTATATAAGTGGCTAAATACACAGGGAAATCCACACGTAGTGCAATATTTAGCATTGATCATTATCGTTATTCACAAGGTTTACTTGGATTTCTCAAAAACAAATGCTATCTTGGTTCGTGGATTTAAGTATGGAATTATAGGTTTAAACCATCCTATCAGTTGCAAAATAACTTGACACTTATTACCGTAGCGTTCTCTGAAATAATGTGCACTCGTAAACGCAGTCAGTTGTGCTGTCATTCTGTTTCACCGCACCTACTATGCTTTATTTGTGGATAGTGACTCATAAGATGAAGCAGTTTTTGATAAGCTGTGGCAGCCGATGTGCGCGAGAAAATCTGTTTGCTCAATTTTTCGTAAAATTACATGTGCTGCTGTTTCCATGGCCACTTTGCTATGTAGGAAATGAAACTACAAAATGGAAAGATTCCACTGCATTTTTGCACGACAAGATCACGAAGTGTCTACCCAAAACATCATGACCGTAAATTGTAAAAAATCGCTCTTGTATGTCGGGACGTTGAGCTAAGCGGTGTATGCTCTCGGGTGTGTGTGCGTTACCCACCTAAACGATTGGGATCATCGATGTTTTTCATACACTTTTGGTTGATTCGTCTTAGCAGTGTGCAGTTCCAATTAGTTTATCAGAATATATTGCGCTCCTCGGAGAGTTGCATAAACAAATTTTATCTCTGCACGTAATTTGATAAATATAATTTCCACCAGACGTCTCTGCATATGTTAAAAATCGGATTCTCCAACAAAGGAAACCAATTTTGCTCGTCAACGTGCAATTCTTATTATATTGACAGAAAATATTTGGCAGACCGTTGCTATTGCTCACTAACTGCTCGGTGGATCAGACAGGACGTTGCTGTTTGACTATAATCCCAAACCGTACTTCAAAATAAAATGTGGGGGTTGGACTTTGATAATTCAGTCACTGAGAAGTTAACAACCGCAGTCATTTCTCGTCTATTCAACCATGGTTACGTTCACGGTAGTCTTTGAGCTTGTGTGGTGCACTTATTGATATGTGAAAAACATTGACAGAAAGTCATCAAGTCTGAGAGAAATAAACTTTCGGTACAATCACCGAACATTGCTGTGTGACCTGAGTGCGTATACTTACGGTCTCTCCCGTAATTAACGTTAATCAGAGACAAATTCTACAGTGGTTTTACCCATGGACGGTTACAAACAAATGTCTTGAACCAAACTTATTCACAAGTGGAGTACTGATCGCTTAATTACTGTCAAGATGAAAGGTGCAAATAAATGAGTGTATTACCGTGTTGGTGGTGTGGTTTTTCTAACCATGTCTTAGGTCTGGCAACTTAAACTTGTTATCGGCAGTCCCTTGTAATATAATTTTCGAACTCACGATAGTGCAAAAAATGCAGCTGTACACGATATTGATTGTTCCGCGCTGTGCAACAGTAAAAGGGTTGTTTTGCTAAACAAACTAACGACTGTCTCGAAATTTGTTGGATTTACACAGGCGTTTCTGATGTGAATATTTAAAATTCCAACACTGAAAAGGCAGGAAACTTCAGTCACCCTTCACGGTAACGATTTTATGGCTTTTAGTATGGTCATTGTACAGGAATTAGTGCATGTATAAGGAAAGCTATCACTTTTGTTGAAAGGAAATTCTACAATGTGATTTGTTCCGACGCCATTTTGATTTGGCCAAATTGAATTAAAAATAGGTCAGAGCATTTGGTTTATTTATGACATAGTCATACGTGTTAGAAACCACAGTAAATAAAGAACAACAGACAACAATACTCAGCGGATAAGAATCATACGTAGAAATTTTCTAACTGACACTAACCATTGACCTCACGCTAATACACACAACCATCTTCTGGTATTGCTCACGTAGGTGGCCTTCACCAGAATACGGTACCCCTGTGAATTACTGAGTTGCACGCTAGCTCACAGGTCCAACAAGTGCTTGTTTGACTGCAAGAGAATACGTGGAGCATTTTAAAAAAGTGGGCAACAAATGACTAAGGCAGTTAGAACGAATTCGCCCAGAAAAGGCAATCATTTTCTCCCTCATCTACAACTCTGGGTTACCAGATTATCACACTTTCGATGAAGGACGCTGCTCAAACACTTTGCTGCATGCAGTTAGTAAACTTCCCCAAATATTACTGTTCTTCATGCTCCCTTATTCTCAAAGACGTTCATTTCACATTAGACATCATCTGCGTTTCCGTATTCCTCAAAGTTGTACTACCAAAGTAAATCTGAGGATGTTATAAGGGAGTATCACCATGTGGTCAGCAGGTGTCGGCAACCTGTTAATTTTGTGAAACGACCTGAAAAATCAAAACAACAGTGGCTCCAAAAATCATCAGACAAAAAACATATGCGTGAGTCTACTAAGAAGGTAACTAGAAGGAAAGAAGTTTGATGAATACGCTTAGTTCATACCAGCCGAATGCTGTCAGCCACCACACTATCTCCTTTCCAATCATATGCTTTAGACTTAATTTGACCACTCTGAGTGATTGATGTGGAAGCTTAGGTGCCACAGTGTGAGCCACGGATCAACAACAAGAGTGCCATGACTTCATTTTGTGTTCAGNTCATTTCTCGTCTATTCAACCATGGTTACGTTCACGGTAGTCTTCGAGCTTGTGTGGTGCACTTATTGATATGTGAAAAACATTGACAGAAAGTCATCAAGTCTGAGAGAAATAAACTTTCGGTACAATCACCGAACATTGCTGTGTGACCTGAGTGCGTATACTTACGGTCTCTCCCGTAATTAACGCTAATCAGAGACAAATTCTACAGTGGTTTTATCCATGGACGGTTACAAACAAATGTCTTGAACCAAACTTATTCACAAGTGGAGTACTGATCGCTTAATTACTGTCAAGATGAAAGGTGCAAATAAATGAGTGTATTACCGTGTTGGTGGTGTGGTTTTTCTAACCATGTCTTAGGTCTGGCAACTTAAACTTGTTATCGGCAGTCCCTTGTAATATAATTTTCGAACTAACGATAGTGCAAAAAATGCAGCTGTACACGATGTTGATTGTTCCGCGCTGTGCAACAAAGGGTTGTTTTGCTAAACAAACTAACACCTGTCTTGAAATTTGTTGGATTTACACAGGCGTTTCTGATGTGAATATTTAAAATTCCAACACTGAAAAGGCAGGAAACTTCAGTCACCCTTCACGGTAACGATTTTATGGCTTTTAGTATGGTCATTGTACAGGAATTAGTGCATGTATAAGGAAAGCTATCACTTTTGTTGAAAGGAAATTCTACAATGTGATTTGTTCCGACGCCATTTTGATTTGGCCAAATTGAATTAAAAATAGGTCAGAGCATTTGGTTTATTTATGACATAGTCATACGTGTTAGAAACCACAGTAAATAAAGAACAACAGACAACAATACTCAGCGGATAAGAATCATACGTAGAAATTTTCTAACTGACACTAACCATTGACCTCACGCTAATACACACAACCATCTTCTGGTATTGCTCACGTAGGTGGCCTTCACCAGAATACGGTACCCCTGTGAATTACTGAGTTGCACGCTAGCTCACAGGTCCAACAAGTGCTTGTTTGACTGCAAGAGAATACGTGGAGCATTTTAAAAAAGTGGGCAACAAATGACTAAGGCAGTTAGAACGAATTCGCCCAGAAAAGGCAATCATTTTCGCCCTCATCTACAACTCTGGGTTACTAGATTATCACACTTTCGATGAAGGACGCTGCTCAAACACTTTGCTGCATGCAGTTAGTAAACTTCCCCAAATATTACTGTTCTTCATGCTCCCTTATTCTCAAAGACGTTCATTTCACACTAGACATCATCTGCGTTTCCGTATTCCTCAAAGTTGTACTACCAAAGTAAATCTGAGGATGTTATAAGGGAGTATCACCATGTGGTCAGCAGGTGTCGGCAACCTGTTAATTTTGTGAAACGACCTGAAAAATCAAACAACAGTGGCTCCAAAAATCATCAGACAAAAAACATATGCGTGAGTCTACTAAGAAGGTAACTAGAAGGAAAGAAGTTTGATGAATACGCTTAGTTCATACCAGCCGAATGCTGTCAGCCACCACACTATCTCCTTTCCAATCATATGCTTTAGACTTAATTTGACCACTCTGAGTGATTGATGTGGAAGCTTAGGTGCCACAGTGTGAGCCACGGATCAACAACAAGAGTGCCATGACTTCATTTTGTGTTCAGCGACCTTAAGAGAAAAATCATGTACTGTGAGTTTGTTTTGAACATTGAATTGTAGGTATGAAATATCAATAGTGCAAATTTTGTACCATATTCAGGAGATATCAAAGGCTAATAAGGTTTTAGACTTAACTTGGCTACTATGAATGGCTGATGTTGTAATGCATTTAATACATGATTCTTCTTACATTGAGGCTCGGACTCCAGCTCAAGCTTTAAAGAGAAAACAATGTTGACCACCGCATGTATGATTTTATACTAGGCACTAACAGACTGGCACAAAACCATTCTACATCCACTTGTAAATAGTGATCACATCTCCCTGTTGCATCAGTTGAGGACGTAGTAACTCTTGTTCTCTCCAATCGATAATCCGCCGGATAAGACTTCTCAGTCAAGTGCAAACCACATAGTTTATTGAACGTACTAGAAGTTGGTTCAAACACTTCCGGGTAGTAGCGGAAGCCAGTCAGCTTATATCGACCGTATCCACGACTGTTTATAAAATTTCGTAAATTCAAAATAGCGGTGACAACTGTGCGGTTGTGTTTATGGAGCTAGCGATGCCAAGAGTGACGTTGTCTAACGGTAAAATTTTCAGCGACATGACACAATCATAGTTTGTGGCTGATTCCAAACGATTTTAGATTGTGACAACAATGTGTTTTCATTTCTGGGTCCAAAATAAGCGTGCAAGTACTGAGTCACCAATATTGAAACGTCGTATGCATTGTGCATAGCCTGCCCTGTGTATTTCATTGGCGGATGTGACTGGTGATGGTCTGATATTGTCGAACCTTGTGCCAATTTTCCGTCCGAACATACATTAAGCTGGCGTGATTCCTCCTGGTGTATTGCGACTAGGCGGAGTTTCTAACCGAGTATGTAGTTTCGTTTGATTACATATGCTGTTTACCGGCTGATCTAGTAATTTCGGGTCTTCAATCCAATCAAGGCCCAGTAGATCTAAACCTGGACGACCTGTGACGAAACAACAGGCTTCGATTCGGCTGTCTCCAAACGTCACCTCACATGTTACTTCCCCGGCTAGCTTCAAGGTTGTGCCCGAGGCGTTCCGAGCCGTATGATGCGTTGGAAGCAATGGAGGTCGCCCAAGCTTTCGCCATGTATCACAGGGAATCAATGTGATATCAGAAGCAGTGTCTAAATGCAAGCGGGTAGACACACCATTAATGCAAACAGTAACGTACTTGCGTCTGGATTCGCCATCAATTCTAAATGTTGTAGTGACCGTCTTCTACTTGCTGGGGGAGAACTTCGGGCGCCTGTGAAAGTTTCTTTGACGTCGGGATGGTTGCGTTAGTGCGCGACAGCATATTTCTTTGTGACCTCTTTTCTCACATCTGCTGCATATATGATTTTTGAACGCACAGAGACGAGCAAAGAGCCATTCTTTGCAATACCAGCATGCTGATAGTGGTTTTGAATTTATTGTCGGCTGGCGGCTTGTTTCTTTAGTCGTGCTCTTGCTGCTGACTGCATAAATCATTTCTGGAGGACCCGTGTTGTGTTTCAGGTTAACGAGTCGCTGAAATTTTGTTGTGACGCTCTGTAGGGTGATATCTGGGCACTGCTCAATCTTGTTCAAAATTCTGGTCGGAATATCTGCGTCCTGGGGTGAATGTAAGCCGCATACAAAAAATAGAGACACTTGAATTGGTCGTCCGTCATGCTATGAAGTTTGGAGCGTTCGCATTCCCGATTGACATTAGCTGCATACTGTATCCAGTCATCCCTAGAATTCTTTGTTAAGTTCAGACAATGATATCGAATATTGAACAAAGATGATTGCTCATCGAAAATCTGTGACAGCGTCCTTGTGGTTTCTTCAAAGGTTAAATCTCTGGGATGTTTTCGAAAGATGAAATTCACGAATCGTTCGTGTTCTGTTGTGCCCAGTATTCTCAGTAATAGTCTGACTTTCTTGTCTTCGGGAAGCTCTGCCATCTCCACACGAAAAATATCTTCATATTTATGGAACCAAGAATCAAACGTGACTCCACCGATAGCATCAAAATGGAATTCACTGACTTGTTGAATCATCGATTCTGGTGTAGGTAACTGGTCCTCGTTTACAACTCCCAATGACTGACTCAAAAACTTCTGCGTCAACAATTCAATAAGCTTCGCCTGCGACTGCTCAAAAATCTTCTGCTGCTGTTGAAGGAGCGCCTGCATCTGCTCCATAGAGATGGTCACTATTGGGTTCGGTTTGACCTCTGTCGCCACTGCTGTAACGCGCCTTTCCCTTGCCAAACGTTCTAATACTGCTTGACTGCTAGACCTGGGTTCCTGCTATGCGGCTTCCCCTAGTCTACCTGTGTGAAGACAAGAGACACGGTTGTGGTAAACACGCTGTATTGCCGAAAACCAGTTCGACCAGTTCGACCAAACGAATGAAATGCCTGTAAACATATATCATGAAATGGTGATGAGTCACTACTTGTCTAATCCACGTCGCTTCCAGGTGGCCACGTAAGGCCAAATCCATAGGCGTTAGTTTCTCGGGTTGGCGTGACATCCCCACTCACTTGCACGTATCCTGCTTGTCGGTGCGACGTGCCCCGAGTGCTTTGTTGCTGTCTGATTTCGTCAGCCGTCACCACGGCCCTGGATGGTTTGAAATGATGACCAGTTTCCTCAGCCGTCACCGATGTCCTGACTAAATTGTTTTGGTGAGTTTGCCTCTTAACAGTCAGTAAAGGCTATCCGCACCTGACTGCTTCACTGCGTCGTTGGTGAAATCGGCTTGAAAAGTCTCCACAGAAATCTGGAAGTAATGTTGAAGAAATTGTGATTATTTACCAGATCCCATTATAATCTGTACGAGTTGGTGCGTGATATGTCTACCAAATTAAAACGTAGAAAAATTATTAATAAACACATTAAAAATTTGAAACGGCACAAACAGATGCCTACTCATGAGGACCATGTTTCTGTACATACGAGTAGCATCAATTTAGGTCTCATCATATAATTTGAACCAGTCTTGGCTGTGCAGTCTGAGCACATTTAGATATATGTGCAGCCAATACTGACAAGTCTCTCCCGGTTTTTAGGCGCACGAGTGTTCAGGTGGATAGTCGGTCTTTCACTATGCGTATAATTGCGTTTTGCATCATTGCACTAAGTCACCTCGATAGTGTCAAAACTTTCACCATTGCAAAAAGAAACCCTAGATGAAATGGATCAATATAGGTCAATATCCCGCAGGTTATCGCTCGCATAATGTGTGTGACAGAAGCGACCGCGTTACAATTTACCCCACTCGGCCCGACTTTACTTCGAACGTTTCCATTTCATTCTTTTTATCCCTAAACTTCGTATCATTTCAGCCTGATTCAAACCACAAATATCTAATACTCTACAATGGACTTGCTGGCATTTCTAGGTCCATTGTAATGAGAATAACCTAACTTTCTGGGAGTCGTATCACTATTGACTACAAGACAACAAGAGCTGAAAAGATCGTTTACTGACTGTTAGTTCCATTTGAATACTTAACGATTTGTTTTGTATAGTTAAACAGCACTTTACACAAGGCTTATTTCTACAAATAAGTTTGTTTTGTGGTATGTTTGTCTGGTCTTGTCAGAAGCGGTACCACATATATGGAAAAGCCATTTCGGACAGTGGTAATTGAAAGATTCTCGATTACAACTAACTATGGCTGAAAATGTGACAACATGTCAAAGACAGATCTATTCGCTTGTGGAGTGATAGCTGGATTGCTCAGCTAGTGACCCTGAAAAACAGTGTGATTTGAAAGACCTAAACAAACATACCACAAAACAAAGTCGTGTTTATGGGTGATAGATCGAATGACTGGAGTGTGCAAGGAAGCAATACAAACACTTTTACCTATCGGAACGTAAAGAACGTCCTGGTAACTTAAAGCTCAGGGACGATCCTGGATGTCAAACCCGCACGATGTGAATCGACATAAACGTATAAAGAATTTTTCGAGTCTCAGGATGGTCAATTGATAAGAACCATCTTTTGCGACACACTCAGTTTCCAACAAACAGCCACGCACATCAAGGCTTCATGATATTTGAAAGCTGGTTGAAGAAGGTCCCTTTTTAGAAAAACACCCATCACTCGAATGAGTTAATCAGAACGAGCACAGCCAACTAACCTTCATAAGTGGATCGCCTACCGGCAGTCTATAGTGTGTTCCAGTGTAAATTTATAAACGTGAACTCCAGTGATTATATTCTGTACGACAACACGTCTAGATCCTTCAACGCTGAACCACAGGGGTCCTTATTAGTAAGGCGAAATTGGAATTTCACTGACGAGCTGACTGACCACGACAAACATATTATACCTTATCTGTGGTTCAAGGTGAATCCATCTACCCATCAGAATTAAAGTTTCTGGAGGGGATGAGTTGAGATGACTTGGAAACTATGTGGAACAATAGTTTGTAACTGGGGCTACCAGCGTGAATAGTTGAAATTTTAATACTACGTGAGATTTTTCAGAGAGTAAGGGAGATGTTGGCATCAAACGGTGCACTCACGTCACCTCGACCACCAGGGTCGTGAAAATAAATTTCGTTCGTCTCTCTCTGCGATAGCTAGGTTACGCAGTCAAACAGCACAGAAGACCAGGAATTTCTCCAAGCTGAAGAAGACACTCACTGAAGCCCTAAATAGGATGCCCCTCTTCTATATGTATGCGCATCAATTCTTATCAGTCATGTGGTTTTGTGTTCACGCCTCGTTACCATGGATGTTGCAGTTTTTGTTTGAGCAGGCTCACACTTACCGGCTCCTCTGCGTCTTACGGCAACGAACGCCTTGTAATGCAAAAGCCGGAAAATTGCTCATCTCACTGAACTCGTAAAAAGGATGGTGAGAGGCTCGGAGGTAGAAATCGTGTATGAATGTGATCGACCTCTAGATTACAGGGAGAATATTGTCATCAAAATATACGTTAATTGTGGTGAAAAGTGAAATGACGACTGCATTATCGTTCAGGTTTGTTACAAGTGAGGTTTAATGGGATTCCAATTCAGATCGAGAAACGGCAGACATAGTAATACCTTAATAGTTTTCAGAATCAAAGAGGAACACAATCGCTGATGTCGTTTCCACACACAGTCTTCACTAGAGCAATTGAGAGCGGTTTCATGTACCCGATTGACTGATTGATAATAGTACAAGAACGTGAGTGGCATAAAACAGACTCATTTGATGGTAAACAATGCACTTTGTTTAAAGAGAGCATGTGGTTTTATTAGTTACGTTTCGAATAACCCCTTCAGCATCACTTTTCATGACCTTGGATAGAGTAATTTGAGTGTTTTATTCCGACAAGCCTTCGGTTGAATGGTCTCACTCAGTACCTGATGGGCAATCTCAACGCATCAGCTGATCATCGCTCTGATTTTTCGGAATTATTCTATCAACAGTTGCTTCCGCACGGGTGTTGATTGATCACACTTCGTCCATTGAGGAAACCACTTCAGTATTCTCTCATTCCCCCAAGAAACACTGTGATCAGTTGACCATTTTAGGTTGGATTTACACACCAAATCGATGCATAATCTGATTTACACGTCAAATCAGTGCATAATTCAACCTCACAAACACAGTTGACAATTCCGCAGCTTGTCCCACAGGAACGATGCACAAATATCCACACCTGATGGATGTAAAACTCATTTGTTCGCTTGAGATTCGTTTAAAATTATACACTTGCCCATCTTTGAATTTGCACAACGTTCCACTCAGCTTTCAAGGCTGAACTCACGACTTGTCTGTCAGACTTCCACGCTTTAATCGATCGCTAAACGTTCGACGCTTCCCTCAGAAATCAGCTCGTGGAGACAATTGAGTATGTGTAAGAGAACTATGAGATCAACGCTGAGATGTGATCAGTCCAACAGTGAAGTCTTGGAATGATTTGGTCTCATTGTTACCGATTTTAGTGAATACTAGGTAAATGCGCTGAAGTTTCACGGGATACGTGCTCGTCCACTTCACTCTGTATGCGGTGATGTGTTGAACGGACAAAGCCAACCAAAGTGTATTTGAGTGTCACAGATTTGTTGCCTGGATAGTCCATAAAATGAAAATATCGGCCATCAACATTCCTGGTGGTCAGTGTAGCAAACACAGCCGTCGGGTACTGTGTGCAAACACTTGGCACAAGATAGGAGTTAATGAATATTATTGCTTCTGTGTGGTCCAATACAAACATTGGAGATCTGCTGTAGCCTTACAGTTCTTGCTGATATATCTGTCCCCTATGTTAATGAGATTGGACTAAAAGTCTTCTGGATGGCGAAAGTTCTGTCGTTCGGATCTCACACATAAGTTGCCGCAAGCTTTGTTGCGATCGATTGGCGTCAATCAACCCGAAATGTCCATCAACCGCTACGTTGAATAATTTTGTTTCCTTATGAAAAAACGCTATGTTCCAATAAACGGAGATTGTTTAATGCTGCTCAGATTTCGGTTTTTATTTTTCTCTTGACTGAGTAGCCCAGTATTCAGCACTTACGATCACAGGGATAAGAAGAAAACGGACCAATCATTATTACACTGTCCATCGACACAAACCATTCGATGAACCAACCCGAAAATGTCCACGGGTAGCAGAAGCCGAAATACAAGCTGAAGTTCTCAAAGTACTCAGCGAATACAAGAAACTGTTGAAAAACATTTCATCAGACGAATTACTGTGAGCCGGCTGTTTAAATAAGTTGCATACACGAAAATTTTACCATCTAATTTGGTGATGCATTTTCAGTGTAAGTTTAGATGACCGTATGCTCGGCCGACATCGGAGGTATCCATAAATCTTTTGACCAACAAACGTCGAATGGGCTTTAAGAGAAACAGCACAGCAGGTGTTCCACAGGCTTATCATTCACATGTCACATCAAACGAATTATTAGCCAATTTGATGAACAAGTTCCATTGTTTACTTGGGTTCGGAATCAAGCGGGCTGTTGCAAAATGCCATCAGGTCGCCATACCTGTTGGTTGTCCCCTATACAAATCACACTATTTATGTGAAAAACCGAACTATACGTGATCTTTCTCTGACCTTAGTTTGTGTCACCCTATCAACTACCTACCACAAAAAAAATGAAATGAACATCAAGTAGTCGCTCACAGCGAACAGGCTCTCCATGTAGAGCTAGATTCGACGGTTGTATTGAGGTAATTCCCGTTTACGGCACGTTTCTCTTAGGCACACATGGACACAATCATTTGCTGCCACTCAACAAAGTGGAACAGATCTCCTTTTTGTGTAAGACTAGGACTGAGAAGGCTGGAGGATCACCACGTGTTGTTTACTGTGAAAATGTTGTGAAACATGATGATACTTTGTACGGATTACCTAGTATATTGTGAACAATACGCGTTCATATCCAAACTCTTTATGGAATCACTGAAAGCAAGATGTGACAAAAATACGTTTTTCATAAAAAAAATATTTCAGTTACGTCCATGAGATATTACTATTTGAATCAGTTGCAAGCAACGTTCAGCATCGACGAATGTGCACATTTTCATCTCATTCGTTCGGGTTGGCAAAACCGGTGTTTGTCTCTCGGGTGAGTCAGCTAGTGAACAGGAGAGTTGAAGCAACCGGAATGACTGTTTCTGCTCCTGCGAAGTTGGATTACGTGACTTCAATGGCGACCACCGCTCGTCAATGAATTGATATCCGTAGAATCGACGGAAACTTAAAGAGACTAGTGGAACGTCAATCTAGTTCACTTTGCTGATTTTTGTCAGTCTGATGATTTACAAAAGCAGTATTGCTCGACTTCCTTTCATCTGTCCAGAACGTTTTTGAATAATTTTTCCAACTGCACTGAATGTGAGACGACCTACCAGTTGTCTATCCAGTACGTTACCTTTGGAAAGCAATCGCACAGGTAAAAAAGCTTTTGCTCAACCTCAGGAATGCTTTCTGGTAACCGCATACTTTTCACATGTTTGGTCACATGGGTATGTGGGTGGCCATTTCCGTGGGGACTGAGGGATGTAAATTCTAACCGGTGATCCGACATCCACTTGACTCCATTTCTGAGGTGAGTTTCCAGGGTAGACGTGCGCAGCTGAACTCATACATATCAGCCATAATGGTGGCGAGTTCATTCATTTATAAGACTGAACTTGTCAATTAAAGCATCAAGTAAGATATCTCCAGTCTTCTTATAGACTTCGCCGTTAAAAGAAACTGTACGCGGTGAACACATCTTAAAAACAAATCTATCAACTAAACCTTTGACATACCGTTTATAATGTTATCGTTTCGGAAAAAATAACGTGGCTAGCCTACTGCCTTTTATTGCTCGAAAATATTGAGCGGTTCTACTTAAGCAAGTTATGTATAAGTAAAACCACAAATCTGAATGACAAAGCTACAAGTCAAAAACAATCATTTACTGATGTATTATTAATACCATGGATGGGCTGACACACTACCAAGGGAAGTGTGCAAAAACGAAAACGGAAACATCAGTGTTCCTTGAAAACAAAAACTATCGGTAGCAGGCATTGTTTTAGAGGACATTCTGTAAAACGACGGCATCTGAAAAGTCAGGGATCTCTTGGGAAGGACATTTTTATAGCCACAGCCCACCCAAAAATAAATGCGTCGTCCATCTCTGCGGTAATCACAGCTGAATTAGCTGATACATTTCAAACCATTCTTTGTTGGCGGGAATGCAATCGATAAACAGCACCGCTAATTCCTCGGCAGTCTTCCTAATTCAATTTCGTGTCAGCTAATGTGCACATCTGCCAACGATTTTTTGTGTTCCACGTTGACATAGGTGAAGGTCAGCAGTTTTCTTTCAGTTTCTTTATTTCTTCCGGTTTGCTATTGCTTCGACGTACTGTCCTGTGCATTTCGTTAGAGAATTAATAGAGTAAAGGTTTAAGGTGAACAAGCATGTTCGCCTCCCCTACACAGAAATAATTAGCCCTGTAAGAAGTTTAACTGAAAAAGGTTCATCGTTAAAACGTTTACACTTGGTTTTTCAGCCGACAGAACAAGCCCGTGGGAATGGGTATAAGTGCCGTTGGGTTCGACGTTGGATGCCAGAATTCATTTGTAGCCATTCTGGATACAAAGGGTTTACAAACAGTGGTCAACGAAAACGGCTCTAGAGTAACCTCGTAAGCTCTGATTTTCTTATTTAAGATGAACATTTACTAGAACCTGTGTAACGTTTTTAAACAATCAGCGTTTTGTCGGTACGTTGGCCACCCTCCACGGCGGCGAATCGAAAATGACCACATTGCTGAACTTTGTGGATCTTCTGGGTTGCAAGTATAAACCCAGCATACAAAATGACCCAATACTTTCCTCATATAAACTAGAGGACACTTGTCACGATCGTGTTGGAGTTCGGGTGAGTGTTCCGACAAACTTAACGTCTTACTACTGCAAACAAATTGTTCATGTTTTGTAGACGCGGTTTGCGAACAAGTCATGGATTTTCATCCCAGAACAGCTGCTGGCCATGCAATTACTTCAGCTGAAATGCATGGTTGAGAAATGCAGTGAAATCGAGCTATCAAATGTAGTTATTAGTATACCGGTTCATTATAACACCATGCAAAGACAAGCGGTTCGAGACGCCGTATCTATTGCAGGTTTAAAGTGCTTGCACTTACAATGTGACACCACAGCAAGTATACTGTGATCCAGTATAAGGACTGGTAACCCTATTTAACCCTCTAGTTGCTCTCACCTACGCTTACTACAATCGAACCAACTTGACCGGTCTCCTGTCTCCGTTAACCATGGTGTTTGTGAGCATTGGGTACCGGACTAGTCAAGTAGCTGTATGTACCCTTGACGGACGATCCTTGAAGATGCTAGCCACTGTCAGCGATCCGGAGTTAGGCGGAAGAAAGTTCGACAAGAGACTGTTCAAATTATTCGGCAAAAGATTCGAGCGAAAACACAACGTACAGGTAAGCAGCTTTGGCCTTTCATCAATTTAACCCTTAATATATTCTTCAAAATGATCTTTAGCTATCGAGCCATCCTGAATCTGCAAGACGTCTGCTAACTGCTTGCGAGGCACTCAAGATACGTATGTCCTCGACCTCATCACTTTTGCCAATCAAAGTGGAATCACTGGTGAAAAACAAAGACTTGGTTGACCAAATGCAGAGGAAAGAATTTGAGGTAATATCCTGATCGATTTTTTTATCACGTGACTCACTGTTTTCCTCTCTCTCACCTTGCTCCCTGAGTAGGCTGTGTGTCACACGCTTCTCTCCCGTTTTGAACAATTGCTTCGGCAAAGTCTGCTACTGGCTGAACTGGAACCCAGCAACGTACACGCCATCGAACTAGTGGGCGGAAGTTGTCGAATTCCAGCGTTGCAAACAATTGTGGCTCGAGTGTTTGGCAAATCCGGATCAGCCACAATGAATGCTCAGGAAGCAGTTGCATTGGGCTGTGCGATTCGCGTAAGAACCAGTCATTTTTAACGGTGCCTCGATTGATGCTGATATTCCGTATCGAATTCATAAATTGTTAAGAAGTCAGGACCATTCGTTTCTAATTTTATCGATAGCTTTTCTTTCCTTTCACAAAGTATCCGAAACTTAAGGTGCTTTTAATATAGGCTTCAGATCCGCCCAGTTTGGAGGTAGGATAGACCCGGCCACTGTTCAAAAAGACGGTGTCAGTTTAAATCGGCCGTCAACTGCACTCTGGTCACGTGATTTGTCACCAGAATTCCGGTGCAAACTTTTGTCATTGCAAAGAGTTACAAATTCTATTTTTACAACCGACTTGTGATTAAAATGTATGTACCGAAACAGATAACAGTAGGAGAACGATATATTTCAGTATGTAGGCAAATACAGGTCGCAGCACTGAATACCGCACAAATGTGCTCAAGGATATGCACTATATGGAGTGCATCTCAACCCAACCATCGATTTAGTTTAAACACTAAACAGAATTGGATGACCAGTTCCCGATCTTAGGCTTGTGTCTAAAAGATTGGTTTCTTTTTGAGTGATTGGCGCATATTATACACGAATAAAGAACAAGGCTCAAGCAAATAAATAGGCGTGTGGTGATAAAGGTGGTTTTTATTCAATTTATATACACTATGATTGAGTAGTTTTAGAAATCCAATGAGTTACTAGATCAATCACTGCTAGATGCAACTTATTGCGATCGAATGTGATTTAAACCTTTATACAAATCCAGTTTTTCTGTTTGTTTTATACAAATCGAAGATGATTACGAGGAATGATAAATAGTCGACACATTGTGAAGTGTCATTCTTGCTAAGGGTTATGAAGCGAAAGAAAAATGGGAAACGATAAGTAGTTTTCAGTACAAACTGTTGACAAACAACCCTAAATGTTAGTATGTTGATCGCATCTGAAATCCAACAGAAACTGAGGACATAGATAATTATTATGTTGTTAAGACCAAATACCAAGATAAACTAGTCTGTTCACTTGATCCTTTTACGGTCTTAGTCAGGCTTACCTACGTGGATGTTCACTGATTTCGGGTCAGAACGTTCGGTTCTATCGCCTCGTTTGTTCGTGGTATGCTCGAACTTGCCAGACGGCTTCCTCACTTAATATACCTTCATCTCCAACGTGTCACATACTGAAAGAAAACATACACGGAAAGCCACGCGTTCCGAGGTCTGTTTGATGGATTATACACTATGACCGGTCTGAGTCATCCGCAACTCGAAGATGTTGCACAGTTACACCAATGTCAATTGAGATTATGTCGGCTGAATTCGTAGTAGCCTATTATACTTTGGATTTTGATGACAAAATCATAAGTGTGTGCGGTGTAGGTTTTGCGTGGCACTAAGTAAGATGTCTGTGATTTCTGCTGAGTGACTGAAGTCCAGTGTGCACAAGAATCTGATGAGCGCTAACGACCACAAAACCGGTTTTTTTTCTGCTGGTATATTTGACCAACAAATAAATACCTTCTCGATTGAGTCAATTCGTGGCCCATGTGGTTTGCAATTCAGTCTTTCTCGAAGCGTCAGCTCTGAAATATAAAGTGCCGGCAGTATTGTAACGTACTGCTTATGTTGCGACGGGTGTCTAAGTGATACCAGATAATGTTGTCCAGCTAGCATATTTCGCATGATGATCACCATGTCCGTGTTCACTCTATAAACGCGGTAAGTTCTGTCCCTTCTCATTCGATCCAATGGCTTCTAATAAGAAATGGCTGTCCAATTTGAATACATTGCAAATAAAATACGAGTCTACTATTGACAGTCTATATCACCGCATCATATCCAGTGAACTTATGCTTTATTTTGTCAATAATATTCTATATCTAAAGAAGACACATTTGAGACCATTTACTTTTCTATTCAGGGTTAGTTTAAACGTGGATGCGATAGCAAACACAATTTGTGGCACTCACAAAATTCAGAAGCTGGTATATTACTTGAAGGCAGAGTGAAAAACCTGCCTGATCCTGTTCAACAGGCGAAATTGATGTTATGCGCCATCAATCGTTTTTCTGTCTTACTGAAATGGGTTTTATCGTTTCAAATGTCACATTATTGCTCTGACTGTTGCGCAAATATTGGTCTCGGACTACCGAAAACGGGTATAATGGTTGCTGCTTTTTTCGATTATATAAGATGCTGTTTTGTAGGTGGTAAGAGAGTGATTATTGGTGCTGTGGATGCAATTTCTTAGTAAGGTGTGGTGATCACCAAACTGGTTAAAGATAATTCCCTACTAAAGGTCAGTGAATGGTACTTTTCTAAAGATACTTTCCAACCAGTGTTTATGTTCAGTCATGCAAGCCGATTGTGGTCAGCGGATTCCGAAAAGCAGGTATTCGGCACACAAGACCATGGAAGTTCATTTTCTTGAAACTTAAAAGTACATTTGTTAGGCTTGTTAAGTCTTGCTTTAAGAAGCTCGACCCCTTTTACCACGACGAGCTTTTTTGCGTAAGTCCAGCCAATGGAGGTCGAAGAGATGCATGAAAGCAGTTGGTTGCAAACAAGTACCTGCATTTTGAATTCATCTTTCGAAGCTGAGTTTTCATGACCCATGTAATTTCTGACCGGATGGGTACAAATGTGACTCACGTATATGGATTTGGGCGTGTTTTTGCAAAGGTAACTGTAATGTTGAGTTGTTAACAAAACTGACAAGTGAAGATTCTGAGAAATTTGTTGCATAACTTGGCTTTGATCAGACACGAAATCTCGGTGCTGGTTTGTTATTGTGTGTTATTTATAAAGTTTGAAGCTGACTGTTTGAAAACAAACTTTTGGAGACTAAGAACAGTTAGTGTTCTCCTTTCTCTTCTGTGGTAAACAGTCTGTCAAAAAAGCATCTCCTAACAAACACCAACGTTCTTACAGGTGCTGGTAATTTTTTTCAAAAAATTTACCATTTAGAAGGAGAGAGACTGATTCTTAACAAACGACACCCTTATGAAAAGGATACTTGAAAAAGAAGGGTTTTCTTTACAATTCACGATCTAGTTCCAGCATGGTTTACATAAATATAGTAATCAACATTTAGCATGACGGCTCTGGAGTAGCAATGACCTGAATATGGCCTCTGTTATGGTCTATCCTCATCACAACCGCAGTACGGTGTGAGTCCGGTTAGCAGTTCAGAGAACTACATAAGGCTTCACTCGTGACTAGACTCAGACTGATTTATGCGCTAACTAATTGGTCAGTGGTCATTGCTTTTTGTTGAGACGAGGAGTGACTAGTTTACTGCCGCCTGAAGTTCATTCTAGTCCATGAAACGAAGCTACAAAGCGCGGATACTTGAAGTTGGTTTGTCCCAGTCCGCTCCAAGCAAACCTGCACGTAACCGAGCAAAGATACGCTATGCACCACAGACACACAGGCAGGAGTTATCAAGTTGGCCTACGCCATACCATCTGCGATTGCAGACTGAATACGAAGTGCTTCGCTCGGAGGGTAGTGAAAGCTGTAAGGAAGCTGTCTCGCTGATGACACCTTACTCTCACTTGCAGCTCGGTTGTTTGTTTGCAAGGTGTGAGCACTTTGATGCTGAATGTTTAATACAGACGTAGTCATTTTCAGTAGTTAGGTCCCTTCCCGTCCCCTTCTTTTTTCCTTCTCTCCGATATATATAGGGTTTGCTTTTTATTCATGACTGTGTGGCAGTTAAGCCTTAGTGTGAACCAGTGATGTATTGCTGTCTATGGTGGTGATGATGATGATGATGATGATGATGAGAGCACTGAAACATGTGAAACGGGGTTTGTCTGTCTTGAACATCTCATGCCAGTGAGAAACAGCAACAAAACTACCGGCAACTATCAAGACTCTTGGGGAAACACGGTTTCATTGTCACCAAAACAATATTGGCCAAAAGCAAAATTTATCCGGAAGTCATGATTGAACATGTGTACGGCATGGGATTGCAGGCAACTTAAAAATGGTTTCTTACCTCAAGTCTTTTACCTAACCAGAAGGTACTAAAACTCGTTACCTTCATTGAGAAGGAGTTGTTCCCAGCTAGTGATTGTTAGTCTGTGAAACCCCAAAAAAGATCTGTTATCACTTCATGCGACCTTTCCAGTGAATGAGGTGTTGTTTACTAAGGCATGGTTAGCAAATTAACGATTGACCTCTAACAAACAGGCGCATGGTGCTCGCATGATGAAAATTTGAACGGTGACGAAACTGCTGTACTACTCCAGACAACACAATGCTAAGTGAGTTTCAGAGTGGGCGTACGCTTTTAGAAAGATGACAGCGCATAAATTTCGCGAAATTTTGACGCAACCTGATAACAAAGAAGTTGTTTTGATTTCTGAACTCTCACAGGTAAATTGGTATCGGGAGTTTTCAAGAAAGTCGAACCCAACGAACTCTTATTTTCTTCCAACCCACTGTCTGAAAAAGAATATTGTTTAAAAGAAGACCAACTAGCTTGGCGAGGTACACAGTTTCTATGAGAAGTCTAATAAACTGAATATATCCGAGCAAATCCTCATCCACCCCTTATGAGAACAACTAAATGCTATCCTAATAAATTATCCTCATTAAAGAGAGCTATTGCACGGTCAGTTTATTTTGAATTCTTTCACTTATATGGTTAATTCTGTTTTACTGTTCATAGTTTGCTTCATGAAAGCCCAAGCGCAGGGCAGAACCATAGAAATTTGTTTTTTTGTTAGTAATGTTACCGCCGAAAACGGTGGTGTCGACAATCAGTAAGTGGTGATGACCGAGTAAATTGCGTTTCTTTCGTATCACAATGTTTAGGCCGCGATGTGCTCGCCATTATTCCCTTTTTCACTGGAAATCATCGGTGAGGACAACACGGGCACCGATCCCGGACCTGAAGTGTTGGACCCTTTGACTGAACAAGAAATAGAGCATTTTCGTGCCACTGAGGTGAGTATTTTTTAATGTCTGATATCGTAGCTTATTCATGGCTCAGTTAAATAAGTTTATATTGTATAATTACCAACGAATAAAATATTGGCCACTTAATGTGTTTCATATTTTACGTCTGCATTTTTTTGGTATGCGTGAGATAAGTCCAATAACCAGTCTAATCTTATTTCCTAATTTATACCTGCACAAAACCACCACAATCGGTTCGGTTTACAATGTACAACAGATCTAGTCTTATAAATTTACCTATCCCATGACAAGAATACACACATTATTTATCTGTTTACAAAACATAGCACCAAAACAGCCAACTGCTCACAATTTTGAACAAACAACTTTTACTCGCTCTTAGTTCATGAAGATTCCAATAAATGAGCTGTTTTAAATAGCCTTAGGTGTGCCTCGGTGCCTTTTATCGGGTAGGAATTTTGGATGACAATCGAGGAATTCGCAAGATGGCAGACTGTAGCAAACCGGTTTCACCGATATGGATTATCAGTCACTGATAGTAAAGGTATGCAATTTCCACCCGTCTCCTACATCATAAAGCACAAAGTGTGAACAGGTTAGTTCACAAAACCACAACATGATCAACAGAAGGAATGTTAAAACACTAGGGTTCTTCTAAGAGATATCTTCATCGCGGATTGTGTGAACATCTTTAAAAAAACGTTTCATAATTCTTTTCAGCTTTCCTGAAAAGAATGTACTAACGTTATTAAAATCTGCCTTACGTTCCTTTACTCACAGTATAAGAGGTCGCAAGACATTTCTTGCCTCGACATTTTACAAGCATTAATTGTCATTACAAAACACGCTCATTGAAACATTTATGACAAAGTTAGTGGCTCCAAAGACGTATCCGTCTCTGCCTAAACAGCGCGCGGAACGACGGAAAAACGTAGCAAGTATCGATCTTAAGTATGGCTTTTTTGTGAGTAAAAACGGTAACCGATGAAAGAAAAGTAAATCACAAGCGCAATTTTTTCTATCATACGTTTCATGTAAATCGTTTAGTAGATATCTTGAAAATTTTCAGTGTAAGCAAATAATCTCCAGTTCTCTGCATTTGGTGAGCGGAATGTATGAAACTAATAAACTAACTTGTTTTGCAACAATTCACGTTATTTGGGGTGACCCGCTTGTTCGAAAGAGATATTACACGAAATGATTATTTTGACCAACTGAAGTTGAAAATATTACCTTATCCATTTAGATGAAAGACAACTCCGAGAATTTTGGTAGTCAGTTTTGTTTTCTCATCGTCATCAGAGGCACAAAAAGAGAACAGTGCCTCAGTGGTTCGCGCTGATACTCACTTGTGTTATAGCTGCGAAGTACGTAGCAAGCCCTAGCCAACAGAATAAGTGGAGCGTAGGATGAGATCTAACCAGGAAAACACCAATTATGTTCATATCCAAGTGTTTCACAGGTTGCAAGCAAGCGCCCAAGTTATACATGAGATTAAGGCAGCATCAATAAGACAGCTTCTTTACAGATTTTACTGTCTCATTTCATTGGGTGTCTCAGACTACTTCGTTTCTGACCTACTTCCAATTGAAGATTAGTTATTCCTCTGGGAGTTTTATACGGTGCTAAGTCGTGCATAGCAAGTGAGAGATTTAAGATTTCCGTTCTCAAATCTATTGTCTTAAATAAGTCACCTGACTCACAATTACAACACTTCAATGTGTTTCGCAAACAAACCGATCGAAAATATGGAGTAGACCAGAAACAGTGCAGTGTGAAAGAGAAAAGACATTCGTAAATGAGTAAAACCACCATTTTGGAAGTCGAATCAGTGCGGTCGAACGTTTTTGGGCGCTACGCTGGAGGCACGATAGCGTAATCTATTGCAATGTCGTAAGAATGCGTTTGCCCACCATTAAAAATTCTCGCAGAGCATGAAACTAACCGGTCATTAACACTCAATGCGGCCAGCATAGATGACCTGGCATCAGCTGTACTGTGAAATAGCAGTACAACTGGCAATAAATCGATGCGCCTTATTAAAATGACTACCTACTAGCCGGACCAGTTTACTGATAATTTGTGTTATTGCTGTCTCACGATTGACACAACGCCCAATACAGTGGCCGTTTGTTTGTGGCGTGCAAGTATTCATGTTGAAAGTTTATACTCACGAGGTTATGAGCTCGAGCAAATGTTTGATGGCCATGTTAGCGTGTACATTCTTGTAAATCAACCAGTAGCACGTGCACCGAGTGCTTCCTGAGAAACAGTAAACAGAAAGGCAATATATTCGTAGGTTAGCTGTATCCTGTACGAAGTCACTTTTATCAGGAATTGGACTAGTTGTGAAACAAATGAAGTTCAGCCGCTGTGTGGCAATTTTCCGCGAGCAGATTTGGAGAATTGCTCGGTTAACTTCAGTAAAGTACCCTTAGTTATCCTCGAAAAAGTTTTATGGACGAGGAAAGTTAACACACCAATTGCTATCAGTCGGATAAGAAACAAACGCACATAGCACAATTTTATTCTGAGTATAGTTCAGCAACGCAAATTGGTACTTCTGCATTCCAACAGATACTTATTCTGCTAAGTGACCCATGTAGGATGTTAAGCAAACAGATTAAAATTGATTATAATATCTTGCCAGAATTTATTTGATTGAGGGCACATCCATATATTTGTCACAAAGCAATTATTACGTAAACAGCAAGACAGTGTTCGCAAAATAAATAGATATATATATATAGGTATACATATATAGATATATAAAACTGCCGCATCAAACTTTATCTTGGAATTCAAGAGAAGCTGATACTTAAATTTACTTCCCTAGTTCCTCTAAAAAACATGTCATTGTGATATCGCCCTACTATGTGGAGACAAACACTGGTCATAATAGGTTTCCTTGACAATTTCCACCGGAACAAGCTTTGGTTGTATTCACATCACCTGATCATCGGCGATTTTTGAACCGTTCAAATGAATTACACGTCTATGTAGGGTGAGACAGAAAAGGACATTTTAAGACTTAATACTAGCTGATGCTTCAGAGCCTGCTGTAAGACTATCCTACGAAAAACTGAGTTGTCCAATGATCTCACCATCTTGACAAGTTAAATACTAAGCTCAAAAATTAGCCACTACAGTAGGACGGACACTTGTAACGGTTTTCGTACCCATTTTTATTGCGGTGGCTTTCGTTAGTAGACAGTAGACACAATGTTTTGTGGACAGGTTGATGGCTAAACTTTCATATATCATGCGTGGGAATGCGATTGTCATTTATATTCAGACGTTATCGTCTGTGTCTACAATCTATCATCCATGTCCAATCGTTTTTCGTGTTCGATCGAACTTAGAAAGAAAGATAATCCTGCATCCAATGAACATAGACGTTTGTTCCTTGTTTAAAAGGAATCATGCTACTCGCATTTACCTTATTAAAGCTGGTCACTATTTTGGATATGAAACAGGCACTGAAGCTTACCTACGTAACAGGATTCAATCGTACTGAAGTTTATTGAGAGTATTCCAGCGACTTCATTACGAACAACGGTGTATCTACGGTTGTCCTTGGTACTAGTTCAACGGAATGAAAATTTTGACAGTGGTGACTGAAAAATAAATGTCAAGTCTACTCATTCCACTATGCAACATACGCGCGTAAGCAAGCAGACGTGAGAATCATTCAGGGCTGCTGACCAATAAGATACACTGAACCGGAAAGTGGCTTGACCAAAATTTACCGGTATATATATAAAAAGTTCACATTCTAACTCATAGAATTAACCAGAGATTTCACTCCATAAGTAGAAGGATAAAATGCAACTGGAATTTTTCGAAATATACATGTTTAGAAATGACTGATCAACACCCGGATTCTCGTTACTACGGTCTGTAGGACCTGTCTGTCCAAAATATCGAATCTGGCCGCTAGGATGTGAATCAGCAGCACTGTGATCACATCATGCTGTCAAAAGCTTACAGAATTACAACAATAACTTTGCCTACTGATAACACAGCGTCAACATTCGGTGCGCGTGCACCACTAGCAGATTCCAGTTTCTCAGCCAAGTATGTGATCATTTATGGGGAAGGGCATAATTTTACTGTGAGACGAAGGTCACCTGAAGGCTGCGTCACATTTTCAGTGATTTCTAGGGGAAATAGTCACGTAGGTTCTGTCGAAACTGTTAACTACACACACAGTTGCTTTGTATAGTTTTGATGGATGCGTGTATGGGCCAAAATATTTTTGCTGAATGTAGGATGAACGGTCATGTAGGTGTTTTCGCGCAGTCCCCTTTTGAGAAACACGTAAGGGAATCTTTGGGGAACCTCAAAATAATGGACGAAAATTAAATTTAGAGTATTCCAAGTTAACACTGAGTTAAATTTACAGAAATACAGTCTGAACTCATCGATGTGCCTCACGACAGTTCGTATGTTACAGTTTTTGAATATATTGCACCGAGCTACTGAGGTATTTACGACTGCCTGTGTTTTCCGCTGCACGGTTCTATGAGGATATTTAATTCAACTAATGAATGCCTGTACTAATCGTTAAAACATCTTGTTTCACGTATATACCGAAGAGGTGTATACAAGCAGGCGAGTCGATAAAGCGAACGCTGCCGGAATCTATGATGAAGTTGAGTGTGAATATAAATTTATTGCGTAGGATGTAGAGATGACGTAAAGACTAATACGCTGTATACTACAAGCATACTATAAAGGAGTGAGTAGAAATGGATCCATCAACTGTATACGCTGTAGCCGATCCACACTCTACAATACAGTGTTGTTTTATTCCTGTTAACCGTTTGACATTTTGCAGTGAGAAAGCAGTCACTAAAACAATAACAATATTGCTAAAGATTCCAGCATTTGAGCTAACGGCAAAAGAAATTGTGAGGTTGTAATTTAACATTTGGTTATATATGACAATTTTTCATGTAGGTAACTAATGATAAGCCAAAACGATAAACGCCTGAGTTCAGATCAAGAAAATAAATGAGGGTACTGAACGACGAAAGAACCTGTACGTATATATTTGTGTTTACCGGCCGCGAGAACTAGCAGAAACCTAAAAACGGTGCCTGATGTATCATCTTGTCGTTTCTGTCTGTTTTCTTTCCAAGTCTGAAATACAGGATTTGAATAACACAGAAACAACAAGGTTAAACACTTTAAATGAATTGACGGAACTGGCATACAAGACACGCAGATGTATGCAGCAAGAGTGGAAGAACCGAGTGCTGCCAACCCAGGTAGAGGCAGTGGAACAGCTTTGTCAATGGTTGGATGCTGAGGGAAAGCGGTCCGAAACACAGATCTATTCAAATCAGATAGATCAGCTGAAAGCTATCTGGAAAAATTTTGAACCGAGTGTACCTGCAGTAACTCTGGTAAGTGAAAGTGATCGACTGTTCTGTGGATAACGCAATGAAAAAAATAACAGAAAGCCAGGTACACGTCATTCCATTACAATACCTGACCTGCGTTCTGATTGGATGAAACAGAGTTTCCAACTTTTTCCGTGTGAAAGACATTCACTAAGTCCGAATCCGCCTGAGATAATAACGTTACTGAGTGTTTTCCAGAGGTAATTGAGTTGTTTGAAACATTGGTTCCCACTGATAAATTCGAAAAAACCCAACAGTAACAAGTAATAGCTTGATGAATGCACAACCGCGATTCTTGTAATCGTATGAGCTGTTAACTGCGAATACTCTAACGCTAACCTTTTTTCAGTGGAGGTTACGCTTCTGACTCTCAATATCAGTTTATACGATATAGCTCGTTCTGTCAGTTAAATAAACTTACACGATGCGGCCGCCAGGACGCACGAAATAACTATTTTCAGAGTCTTCGGCATTCACAATTGCCACTCCATCGTTCTACTACCAAGATTCTATGCAAGTAATGCGAGACATTTGCTTGTTTAAAGCTTCGTAAATAGCGTTTTTTTGTTGTGCGTCAAAGTGGCTGGAGCTTTTTGAGTTCAAGAAACAATACAATTGATAGCAATAATCATCTGTCAACCCCAAATCCATCGTTCCGCAACAATACCTACCTTAAACGGAACAAAAACCACCTATTTGAAAAAGGGCCATGTAAAGACATGTAAAATGTCTTGCACAGTAACATTTCGTTCGCATCTTACCGGTTACTTTTGCGAAATTAACATACACTTTATATAGCGGAGGAGAAAGCAGCTGGCCGAAATAGATCTAATCATATTTGATACAGTCAATCAGGTGACGAAAGCGGAAGCAACAAGATGCAACTGAAGCGTATTCATTATTGGAAAACATAAGTTGAATGTAACACAGTAGAATTGTGATGAGCCAAAAGAGTACTAGAAATCTGAGAAGAAAGAGGTGTTTGAAAAAAATCCATATATATTGGATAGAAGAGATCGGATATGAATGAAAAAACTGTACAAAACAAACAAGAGTTGAAAAAATGTACATCGATTCACAATGAGTAAAAAAGATAACGCAACATGGATTAGGGAATTAGTCGCGGGGTTACCGATTGGAGTTAACAGGACAGTAACTGTGTCTCCTCTCCAGACGATCGGGAAACCTGATCATTGCTCACAAGCGAGAGTGGTTGAGGGTTCAGATTTGATAATTCGGTCGTGTCTAATGTGAAGTCAATGGCGCAGTGGTTAACACGGTTGCCTCATGATTGGAATGTCCGGAGTTCAAATCCCGGCCGTGGCAAGGATATGCACTACTGACGAGCTCTAATGAGAGCGAAACTCGAGTCTAGTGCTTCTTTTCGAAAGAGGCTGGCTGGAAAGTCTATCTGAATGCGAACGCTGCGATCAAATGTGAGTGATGGTCAACTTGAAAATAAACCAAATCCCCGACTACTCATCAGTAATCTAAAATATCGCCTTGCAGGTTTAATGAGTTCTGTGATCTCGACCTGTCTCGGAAGTCCTAATCGCGGGGTTATCGATTGGAGTTAACAGGCAGTAACTGTGTCTCCTCTCGAGACGATCGGGCAACCTGATCATTGCTCACAAGCGAGAGTGGTTGAGCGTTCAGATTTGATGATTCGGTCGTGCCTAATGTGAGGTCAATGGCGCAGTGGTTAACACGGTTGCCTCATGATTGGAATGTCCGGAGTTCAAATCCCGGCCGTGGCAAGGATATGCACTACTGACGAGCTCTAATGAGAGCGAAACTCGAGTCTAGTGCTTCTTTTCGAAAGAGGCCGGCTGCAAAGTCTATCTGTATGCGAAGGCTGCGATCGAATGTGAATGACGGTCAACTTGAAAATAAACCAAATCCCCGACTACTAATCAGAACGCGCTATACCTTATAAACTGATAGTGGGTGTCAGAAGCGAAACCTCCACTGAACGTTGGTTAGCGCCAGGGTTTTCTCACTTAACAGCTCATACGATCATAAGAATCGCGGTTGTGCATCCATCAAGCTCTCCGACGAGTGATGGAACTGATCAGTATTTACAAGTTCCAACGGCTCTATTGCACTATGGATTGCACCATCAGGACAGATCAGTCGGAGAGTGTGGTGTACTATGACGGTTGAAGATCAATCAAAATGTTTGGATCTGGTTTGTGCCAGATGTGCATTATGGAAACAGGAGGTGCTGCAAAGTGTCCGTGTGAACGTTTAGTGAGGCATTGCTTTTGAAAAGAGTCTAGTTCTAGAGTTCATGCGGGAAAAGTGGGATGTCTAGTTCAGGATTAGGCTTTTTTAGCCTCAGTTTCTCCGATTTCATGTCAACAGTGTGATGATGTAGCCATACAAGAGATCAGCTGTGATATTCATACAATGCAAAGGTTAGAAAACTACCAAATCAATGATTAACACGAATCTCTCATGAGAGCGTAGTCAGGGTTCTAATCGTGGCCGTAACAAGTATACGCACTGTTGATGAGCTCTGACATGAGGAAAACTCAAGCCTAGTGCGCTTTTAGAAAAGGGCAAATTGGAAAAGCTATGAGAAGGCGACGAATGTGGAAAAGTAATTTTTGTTTCAGTCTGACTACTCAGTGTTTTGCAATGAGGCTTAACAAAACCTTATTGTCAGTGAAGTTTATCTCATCCACGGGAAAAACAGGATCGACTTATGCAAACTTTTGACAACTTTGATCACACATTTTTTTCTGTCACATTCGGAGTCAACTTTCGCGTTCAGGTGAACACGTCTGCAATCCCCTTTTGAGCAGACGCACCACACTCGACTTGCACGTTTGCTAGAGCCAGTCATCGATGCATATCCTTACTTTGGTCGCATCCTAAGCTCCAGAACATGTGCCTGCGACCAACACCACTTTCTTTGCAATCAGATTACTGTGTCTAAACCCTGGACCACAACCGCTTGTGAAGATCGCTCAAGCTGTCCGATCACCTCCTGGGTATACCCAATTACTGTTCTATTGTAATTAAGGTACAGACCGTATAATCGATGACGGAGCGATCGGGCGTAGATGAATATTCTGTATTGTTCCTTGCCGTAACAACTATTCTCCACAATAAGTTCCCCAGCGAACTAGATTTTAATGACCTCTCTCTAATTGAATTTAAGTTTACCGAGTGCATTATGGACGGTAGTTTCCGAAGGTAAAGGTCACATGACAGTCAGAAACAAAAGAGGAGGCAGAACGAACGCATAGGTTAGAGAGGCAATGAAACCTAATCATAACTTATGTAGCCGGGCGTTATCTTACCATCTAAGTCGTTAGAACAGTAGCATCTTCAGCGGTCGATGGGCTATATAAGCAGCTTGATACATTTTGCTCGTGAATAGTTTCATGAAGACCATCTGGAACGTAAATTGAGTTGACTACGTGTGCACGGTAACATATCTTTCTGGATTGTGGTGGCAACTTGCGAACGTGGACAGACATAAACACACACAATTCTAATTAGAGTGCATACTGTCAGTGCGGTTCTTCACGTGGACTAATAGGCAATTAATTCATATGTATTACGTTACTGCCGCAACTCAGAAATCAACGCACCAGCCGGCTGTAAGACAGCAGGACACAACCGCTCAATCGGAATTGACAATGAAGGTCAAGGAATCAGAAGCGTTGCCGGGAGTGCGCAGCAGTCAGGCGAATGGTACCCATCAATCACTGGTACGTCTTTCTTGATCCGTTATTGTGTACAGTTGGAACAGTTCTCAAACAATTATGTGCTCAGACGTTATTTCAATACTTCGATAGCCATGCTGACCAAACTATCACTGTTTGTTTAATTGTATTCTCAGATGACAACCTTCAGTATTTTTTCACTTACTAGGCTCAAAAAGCGTCGGTTTTTCTGGATCCAAGTTGTCTGGAAAACGTTTACGTACAAGTGAGTCAGAAATGTTTATTTCGATGTCTGGAGATAAATCTTGTTAACTTCACTATCATGTGTATTTTATGTGAAGAAGTGAAGGACAGAAAGAGAAACCCAAAACAAGCAGGTCACACAGTTTTGATACACAACACTCTTCACATAAAATGTACATTTTATGACAGTCACGTGAGGTTGGCTGAGTGGACACGGACAGTTTACGTTTTTAATAAACTGGTCCAGGATAGTCCCACGTGTAACCCTGAAATCCTAACTGTCATGACATCATTCAGAGAGTTAAGATGTTTCATTTTACTTACCATATATCCAAGCAGCTCCCGTTGTTAAGGTCTGTTTCCCGTTTAGAAAACTCATTCAGACGTGCTACTTTGTGAAAATCCAACTGCGGGAAAAAATATAGTTCTAGAGGTCACGATTCATCTGGTACGTTGTTCATGTGGAACTTTTGAAAAGAAGTCCACCAAATGTCATAATTTAACTTTTCCAAATACATCACCCACCCAATTACGTTTATTGTTCCACATCTAAATTCACGAGTTTTTAACTCGTGCGGAAGTGCCCTACGGTCAACTGTCTTCTCACCTTATTCGGTTTTTCCACGTTAACAGGTTTGTCACATGGTGAATTCTATCGTTTTGGTCTGTTGAAATGTTGAATCTTTAAGTTTACGTGGCTCTGGGCAATTCTTGAAAGCAGTGGTAAATTTTGATACTTGGACATANGGCTCTGGGCAATTCTTGAAAGCAGTGGTAAATTTTGATACTTGGACATAGAAATATAAGAGATCGAGGATTTATTGCCCTCAAACCCGTACTAAAAATAAGTAAGTAGTTAACGACTAGCAAAAGTATACAACTGACACACAACTGAGGTGTGTGCGCAGAAAATGAATTTTTGCGAATGAAATCTCATAAAGTTATGCGATTCAACACAAGTAAACCCAAGAAACTAAGACAACAATTTAAACCCTGCTGAGTTGATTGGTGAAAAGGGTAACCGCAGCCTAATTGAAAAGTCCTGATCATACGGTCTTCGATTAAACTGAACAGAGTGATCCTGCTTCCAAAATGACCTGGTCAGCTAAACATACTCATCTGGTCATGTTTCTTTTGGAGTCACCAATGTTACAGTCAGCACACCAGCCTCGTAAACACGAGGACCAGTGTGTACATTCCGGTCTGGATAAAAAAAGTGCATGACTAGTGAGCTACGATTGGAGCTGCGCTCGAAGCAAATGCTTCATTTCGAAGTGGACTGGTTGAGAAACTTGTCCGATTATCAGCTGTGAGAAGAGTTCAATTTGAAATAATTTAAATCCGCTACTTTTTTTTTTTTTAGCAAAACCTGGATTTTTCAATGAAAACAGAAACTGTCTTGGGGTTTAAAAAGTTGCGCTGTATTGTGAATGCAGCTAAGTTAATAAACGACTAGCTGTTAGTTAGTGTACACAATATATGAATAGACACGTGGAAACACACATATGACAAACGGCTAGGTCAAGGGAAAACGGAGTAAATCAAATGGATATTTCACACACGTTAATTTCTGCGTTTGAGTGTACTTCGGGAGAGGTGTCACAGAGAATCTGGTACTCGAATAAACAGTCAGTCACTTACAGTCCTTATCTAGTTTACTCAGTTTGACGATAAGACCTCAACTTCTTTTTCCAGTGGCTGTAACATCCCAAAGTATAAAGTCTTTACCTGTCCTACAAACCGGCTCATCCGAACTGGCAAGTTGGTCAGAGTTCCACAGTCTGTTTTGACAGATCTATCCATGTAAGCATTCCGTTTTGCTTCTCGGTGGAGGAATTTTCAGGAGTTGTCCATTCTTTTTTGTGCACCGTGAGCCTTCACACGGACTTGTCGGCTAAATATCTGAAGGTAACTCTGAAGGACAACATGGTACGGAGAGTCTTAACTGTCACAACTCACTCTCTTTATTCATGCTCTCCTAAAGGATTTTCTACGTTCCACTAGGTTCCTGTGCAAACATTCACCTGGATGCACTCGACATTATTGGTTCTCCGTTACTCCACATTCGACTGAAGGTCTGCACAAACGCAGCCTTGTTATTTTGAAACAGAACATAAAATGGGATTGGTATTTCTTTTCAACCGGGAAAGATTCTGACCGTTTACTAACACTTTGATGAGATCCGTATATATTACTGTATATTACTGTACTGTATATTACTGTTCGGTTAGCCATTTTTCTTACATCTGTTTCTTGGGGTGCGTATAGCGTTCTACTGACCCGGCTGATTTGACTGGCTCTTTTCTGGAGGCAATTGGGTCGAATACATTACTCACAACCGAATAGGTTTTAGTAAGCATTAGTTTGAATGACGGGGTGGGATTCCTAGACTAGACGGAGATCCGAAATTATGCACCGCATTTAGGCTGTCAATAGAATAGCCTGAACAAGTCCTAGATCTAGCTGGATGTTGTACCTCAAATTCGTTTCAGCAATTGTAAACTAACCAACGTATATATCGCTAAATAATACCAAGATATTTGATACACGTGCATACGATTTGTAGGAACGTACTGTTTTCTGTCGAAGTTCGGTGGTTCACAGAGTTGACTGCTTGTGTTGAATGCAGCTTTTGACGGGAGTAAATACACTCGTTGCATTGCCTTCAACTAAGTCTGTGATTTACACTTGGTGTCCCTCATACTTATATTCAACCCCATGACTTTAAAAGCACACTTTAAGCATGTATATTGGTTTGCACACCACTCTTGTTTTCATCCCTTTGCTTACTGATAAGTAGTAAGAAATTTGTTTGATATAAATTATACGTCACTTTGGTGATATTCCCTATCGAACAATCGATTTTTTGTGAAGTGACGAACCATAAGACCAATCCTTTTGGAAATCTATTGTGGATTAAGTTGTTAAACAATTAAATTTGAACATTTTCTCTGAAGTTCTGAGTTTTGCTGCACGTGTGAATAAAATTGTAACGAATATTCTTTAGTTAGCTGCGGAAAAATTGCTGATAAAATTTAGAATTTGGTAGATGCTAGTTACTTCTCTGCAGGTTTTGATTAGCGTTTGAACTCAACGTTTATATATTAGAATAAGTCCTTCATAACAAACACTACACGGCCGATTCCTTCTCTTCACATTGTATGACATTTTAGTAAAACATGAGTCGTTTAGTGGATAGATTGTTTCTTCCGGTTTCCCATGTGAATGGCTACTCACGTTGCCCTCAAGGTGACATATCTGAACATGCCATTCATCTACCGAGATTGAGATCTGTTCAAGTACTTACGCAGTTGTTGCTGTTACCCTTCCCGATATTGGCTGTTCCAGCCGTGCGTCGACAAACCGTCATAAGTGTGAATGAGGTAATGACAATCAATTAAGACGTTTGATGGACTATGGTTCACACTTTTCAAGAAGGGTTGTAAAGCACCGGTAAAGACTTTGACAGAGTTTTGCCGAGTAACAAATATAGCTAACAATGTTCCTCTCAAACAAAGTAACATGACCATAAATCTCGTAATTATAAGGGGATTCCGATGCCATTGCAAAAACCATAAAGGATATGGCCTAACCTCGGGTATGTCCGGAATTCCGAAGTCCACTGTACGTCACAGACTCATTACAGAAGGCATCAGGAGGTACAGTATAGCAGACTTGAGTTCGTCTTGGACAGCACAACAAGGGTCGTTGATTAATAATCAGTGTTACTAGAGTTCCACAACTCAGTGAACCGATTTGTACTTCTAGAGTAAGTGAAGTGTAAGGACGTACTAAAAAGTAGGTGAAAATGCCGTCAGCAGTTTAACTCAAATCAGATCATACTACTCCTTCGCTGGCGAGCAAATGGAGCAAACTCCATGGGGTTTACACAATGTCAACTTTGTAACTGGTCAGCTGGTGCTGACTACAATGATAATAAGGTGTTGCTATTTCAAGTTTTTCAAGCAACACAATTGACGTCAAACAAGATTTTGCTTTCTGCTTGATGGTTCGGAAAGGGCAGTTTCAATTTTTTTCACACAAGACTATCGTGGTTAGGCAGATCTCGTGTTATATGGCGAGGTTAGGAAAATTGTTGACCAGTTCACAAAAAAGAAGTGTGAGCTAACAATGATGAGTTGGAAACACTTGTGCTTGAGACTATGAAGGTCAAAGTAATTTATTTCTGATGACAAAGGGGTATCTTTTTGAAGCTTAGGAATATATACGTAAGGCATCTATGATGATGGTGTCAATCTACACCTATAATGGTCCCAACCAACAGTGTTTCACATCGAACATTCTGTGGTGAGGCCCCAAGGATAGGCACAAGGTCTATGACGAACAGACGATGATGCCTGGATGAATTGAGAGAAGTCGCAAATAGTCGAATTCGGTAGGAAGAATATCCCCCAAGTTGACGATTTCTGTGGTTTCAACCTGGAGTGAAGTCCTGACCGAGAGTTCATCGATTAGGGCTAATTAAACAGTTGACCTGTAAATTGTTGAGGTTGTCGGGCAATCTGAGCGTTACTCACAAGTAAATGTGGCTGATCGCTCACATATAACGAGTCAGATGTGGTTCTGTGCGGTCATTGGTGCAGTGGTCAACACGGTTGCTTCTTGAAAGCGTAGCAGGAGTTCTGGTCCCGGCCCTGGTAACGATGTACACTACTGACGAGCTCTAACAAAGGCACAACACGAGTCTAGTGGCTTTTTTCGAAAGGGACCGACGGCAAAGTTTATGGGAATATGACAGTTGCGATCAACTGTGGAAGACGTTTAACCTATATGAAAGCGATTACGCATATTGTTGCTAGTAAGTTGATTCTAAAATGAACAACCCATTTTAAAAGTACCCTACGCAGTAAAGACTACGAGCAGGCAGGTCCATGGATCACGTTCTATTCTCAGTTGCAAACTGGTTTGTGTATTTTTTCAAATAGCTTACTAAACGTTGATCATTTGAGTTTGGACGAAGGAACTTTGTAAATTAGGTCCCATTATGTTCTCCTGTCATGTCATTCAAAACCAGGGTTTCTGCTTTCTTGGATTCATAGGAGTTGACGATTAATGACACTTAGAGACTACTGTTTTCAGTGGAAAAAAATGAGCGAATGATTAAAAATCGCGACACGTATCTGTTTCTTGTGTGGTGTATCATGACTGAAAACTTATGATCTAGTTTTTACATTTGAGACATCTTATATAATGGTTGACAAAATGTTCACGTGTTAAAATAATCACGCACCACGCTGTCTCTTTTCTGGTCTGAAACACCAGTGCTCCTTGAATGTGTACATTTTTCAAGACTATTGAGAATGACATTCATTCGAGCCTATCTTGTTTTCTGCAACTTCAATCGCTACGTCCTTTGATGAAAAGTTTGAAGGAAGTTCAGGAAAACGGCCAAGTCTTCAGTGGATCACATCAACACACGATGGACCGGCATTATCCAAAACCCTGCCCCCTCGATCGCCGACCTCAAAACCATCTAGGCTAGATCGGTTTAGTTTGCAAAAACCACCAGTTTTGCCAGTAAAATACCCCACAGTATCAGCATTACCTCTATCAACAGCGCCAGTGAGTCCTAAAAGACCCAAAACCACAGAGTCACTGGCTCTCGCGACCGGATCGCACAGACAAGTGCGAATGGAGGACACGGTACAACAAAACGGTATTCCCTGCGGGAGTAGCGTTCATTCTATAGTGGAACATTTTGAGGTGAATAAAGGTGGGATGTCCATTTGCGTTTTATGTCCATGATCACGCCTGGATTGTTCATTCTTAACTTGTCTTTCTCGAAGCATACCCATTGGGATTCGACTACGGTCAGACACGTTTTTGATCATGCTTGTCTGTTTGGTTCTGCTAAATTAATACGGAAGAGAGGAACAATGAATACTGTGTGTTGACAAACTTCTATTCTAGCTATAACCTTTTACGTAGTGTGGTGTGGTATGGTATACCACACGGTTTATACGTATCAAATGTTATACAAAGTCATCTTTGGAGATTATCTCACTGAGTTGTTGAAGTTAGTTCATATGACTGATAAGTAGTTGGAGATTTTTTACAATTCGGTTTCACTGGGATAGCCTTGTCAACCGGCCTTCTTCGAAAAGAATCACCAGACATGAGTTGGGATGTTTGTTTCACCTCGTTTTTGGTGAGTATCCTTGTGTAGGCTCATTGTTATGCACGCTTAAGCAGTTCAACTCCTAAGAATACATCAGGATTAAAAGCGACAAGTCTAAAAGCTACGATTGACCAGCTATCGGAATCACTCTCAAATTTCAGTGAGATTTTCATAGTCAGCCTATCACACAACCATAGATAATTAATCCCACCCACGACAGTACTGATGGGTTACACCGAGTTTCCTGGTAATCTTGTCTGTGTGTGTGAATTGTGTATCACACGTTCAGTTGTCTCTCCTTCTCATAGAAACTTCCGTTGCACTGACTCGAGGTGAGTCTGGGTTCACGTGCAAAGACGGTTCGATTCCATATAACGTCTCATCGTCCAGTCTATTTTTTCACTCTTGTACCTTTAGTTTGTAAAAATTACGCGTATGCACATTCCATCCATAGGGTAACGCTATGAGTATTGTGGTGTCGAAAAGTCAGACTATGAATGGAAGACAAACGCCAAACACGTAAGAGAAGCAAGATACCGGTTCGATGAACAAACGTACAGATTTGGACAATATCTGTGAGTTACTTCAAACCGAATATCTGAAGGAATCCAACCTTCATCATGTCCAACCGCAGACAAAATGAACCATGCAAAATGAACAGATGAGATCGATTGCCATGGATCGACAGTGGATACCCGTTTGTACTGAAGAAAAAGGCAAAGAAATAAGTGACTTGTACAGGGGACAAAAAGCGAACAGACTAAGCACTCGGAAACAACAAAAAATGACCCGTAAGACTTCACTCCGAAAACCTGATGTGCCAGTGTGTGTGTGTGTGTATAGGTGTGAGTATCCCTCAAAAGTCGTTCAACTCCACGCACAAACCTATAAGCTAAAACCCATGCACACTAATGTCCTCACCAAAAGTGATAACGAAACGTTTACTGGGTTCGGCAAATGTCCCTGTAAGTAAACTATCCGATCAAACTGGAAAGTCCACTGGATTAATTCCAGAAATCAGAGATTGTCATGTCAATTTGAAGACGTCATACCTGAAAGTAAGTTCCTCTTGTCAACAGTTAGTCCTAGTCCTCATCCTGAACATCACAAGCCAGCAGCCTACAGAAACATATTGCGTTTAGTCACCTTCAAGAGGGTAGTAGCCTAAAAAGGCAAGGAAACCAAGGAATCCTCCGAATTTACTAAGTATGGACCACACAGACTTCACAGGGATAGACCGCGCATGAGATGACTTAGTTGGTGTGAGTATGATCAGCCAAACATGCTTGGCTGGCCAAATGCCGTACCAACACTCTGAGACAGAACACTTACAGTCTCCGTACTTGTTACCTGCGTCGTTCATAGTCCGCCGGTAACAGCGTGCTCACTTATCATGATTTAATGTGCGATGAACAGTAAATAACTTTTGCATTTAACTTCACCTTGTGAATATCTTTTAACAAGTTATTCCTTGTTATCTCCCATTGTTCACAATGTACAATCAGAAAAAGAAGTTGTTTCGACCAAGACTACCGGGCGATTTTGTGAGTTGAATTTTCTTGAAAAAGAAGCAGATGTTGATACATGTTTCAAGAGTTTTCCGATGAGCATTTAAAACACTATGAATGCATTTTGCATCTCATCATTGATCGATTCGTAACGATGTCCACAAAACCAATTCGTCGTTTCTGATTGTCATTTGTTTAGTGTTTCTAAGACAGTAACGAAACCTAGTGCCAGGACAGTTTCATGGTCACTACGTACAACATCGTTGTTAAAACCGTTAACAAATTATGCGTCTGTGTTTCACTGTTTTAACGCTCATATGATTTGAATGACACACTGAAGCTTTAAAACCAAAAGCTTTCACAGATTTTGTGCAGTGAGTCTTGTTGTCTCATTGACTCATTCACTGTAAACCTGACATCTATTTACGTATGCGATGTTGTCGAAAACTATTTCACCGCATCAATCATGACTGCATACGCAACACTGTGCTGGTTGCTACCTGTATGTCTGTTCTATTTCCGGAAGAAAGTAGGTATTATAACAATGAATAATCACCGGGTCAGGTCCTGCAGATTGATCATCATTCACAACTGACTGCGATTATCGTATTTAGGAAGAATTTTCAGCAAACCTTTCCGTCAGAGTAGCACAAGACTCCAGCTTCAATGATGGTAGCACTCAGCATTATTGCATATCTTTGTTACAACTATTTGTGATTGAGCATGGTTGAGGCTGTAACATACTTGGTTTGCCTGATGTGAATTTGCCGGCATAGACGCCAACATAGTTGCCTTCCGATAACGTGTACATTCCACATCCTTGTCGTGGCATGCCTGTGCTTGGCTGTTAATCTCTACCAATGGCGAAAGTTAAGTCTAGTGTCTCTTTCCGAAAGTTGTTGAGTGAATAGCCTATTTGAATGCAAAACTTATAACAACGGAAGAGTAGTGTTCAATATACAGCTCCTTCGTTAGGACCTCGCTAGGTGTATTTTATAGGAATACAGTGTGTGTGCGTTTATCTCGAGAAAAAAGAAAGGCGCTCGCAACTGACCCCTGGAGACTATCCATGGGTTATTATTATTTTCTCATCGATCCGTATTGATTCATGCTGCCACGTTCCGCTATTATGAAGGAAGCAAAATTCTATGCATATTTATTTGTTCATACGTGTCCAAAAATGTCGGCCAATTGTTTGTTTTATTTCGAACAAGGAACTAGATGTTTGTTTAAAGAAATGCAGTAGTCTTGCTTATCTGTTGAGTGTCATAGAATAAAACCGTTGAAGAAACATCTCGAGAAAATTTCTGCTTCGGTAACCTGCCTCAACACTGAGAGACTTTAGAAATGTGCAATTCCCTAGTTCAGTTTATTCACCTATATGAGTCGTAGGGATCTTTTCGTTTGGATTTCGCCACAGCAGAATCTGGATATATACTGTGATAAATCAGGTCCGCGTCATATAGTCCGGCCTGTCAATGACGAATGAGATGCCAGCATCTTAAAGGTCCTTGTTGTGATCACAGTACAAATTAGTTAACCAGTAGCCCGAGCAACAAAAGTCCATGTGGATCTACTCTTGTGTTAATTTACGTTGTTCTGTGTTATGTTGCAAAATCTCCTGGCATTACAAACGTATTCTTAATTGCTGGTCTGTAGCAGCTTTTAGAGAAATCTTTTTAGCCCAATTGGAGTGGACGTGGATCGGCTAAAGCCTTTACTGGGAAGAATTCAACGAGATTGTTGCCTAGTGCCACCAGTGGCAGTACTGAGCAGAAGAAACCGTTAGGGTATTTTGATTTCCATAATCCATATTCAGGTTTGTAAAGATGCCATTTGGACCAAAATGACCAGACGCCAACAATATGGTTGGAGTTACATTCAGCAACGTAACAAAACGTCAGGCTGCACAGCCAGAGTGAATGTGGCAATCGAAGGTAATGTTATACTGAGTGACACCCACATATGAGTATATTATTATGAACCATATGACTGTATCACTGTGGCTAAACAAATTCCCTCCATATCCAAGCCGTTTTCTTAACTAGGCGTGCACATCAGGTGCATTACTTGAGCAACAAATTAAAATTTGGTGCATTTTCTGTTTTATTGTTGAGTGGAAAGAATGACATCTAGAACAACTAAGTCTAGTTGAGTAGTTGAACAATAATGTTGTGTTCATGGAAAAATTCTTGAAAATACCGAATGGTTTACCATTCTTTGGAATTTAACGAAATACATATACCTATATAGTTCAACGGGGTTACGATTATTAGGTAATACTTTACTCAAATAATAGGGCTGATATGAAGTGCATGATTGTGAATTGACTGAAGGATGTGTTATGAGATTTTTGGAATGTACCATTACACGTCCTATACACTAAATGCAGTAGAACAAAATGGACATATTTATCTGTTGAGCAAGCAAAAGACTGTCCTCAATTTCATCGTGTTTAAAACAAGTTTCTAATTTCTTGGACTTCTGGTTGTGATGTACCACAACTACTCTTGATGCCCTGCTACTTTGATGTATCGCTTGCGATTAATGCGAGCCCAGCCTCCGGAATGCTGTCAAATTAGCTGTGGATTTGAAGACGACTTCAAGTTTTGATAAACATTTCCATAGCTCTTAAAGCATTGCAGTCCCACTTGCAGTCCAGATGATAGCATCATCAACGAGAAATTATCACAATGTACTAAGGTTATCAAATCAAAACCAAAACACTAAACAAGATATAACCGACTAGCAATCAACTACTAATCAACTGACAAAGGAATGGAGCAGCCGCGTACATTTCTTTATAAATGCGCAAGAAAGGCGTGTGCTTTTGAATTGCAAATGCTTTCGTGTGCCCAACAGGTGCTGATCTCCGATTTACAGTTAAGTTTTCTCACGTTGCCGGTCCCGGAGGTGGTGGCGGGGTTGATTGACATAAGGTCAGTCTGTCGTGTCACCTGATGCACGTGGTCCGTAATCCTGTTTTGCAATTGGTACTCATTTTGCCAATGTAGGAGGTTCCGCACCTTTGATGGCGTGCAATATGGCCTCGGCAGTTTGATTTAAGGTGTTGGGACGTTGACAGCTGTCTGAGCAGCACCAAAGACAATTTTGGTAGCTGTCTGAATTGGGTCGAATATTTGTTTGTTCACACTATCCCGCTCGAAAGCGAACGCTCAATTTTAACGACTGCTGCTGAATTGTCTGGCAGAATTTTGTAACTAACTGCGAAGGGATAACCCCAAGCTATGCACCCGAAAGCACTACGAACAGACTGTACACCTTCCACGCCAAATGAATCATAAACCACTCAGGCCACAGTTGATGGTGAATACTATGAACAGAAAAGAAATCTTAGAAATTGCGGTCATTCAAATCACTGTTCGTCCCCTAACTTTCACATTTAACGTTAACGGAATTATGGTCGAGGTTCTTCAATGATAGATAAGAAGGACAGAACATAAACAGCAAAATTAGTCTTGTGCTTCGTGCGGGTTTTTACCGATCGACACAAACTAACCTAACCACTAAAGAGTTATTGCTGTCTGTTCCACGCAAATACAGGTTAGCTCCTCGTATCCGATGAAAACTGTTTTTGTAGGTATGGAGCTGACAGAGAAGTGGATGACATAAGGCCAGGAAGTGGCTGGTAGAAATCAGTCAGCTACCTGATAAGTTGTGCAGGAAAGATCTGCCGATAGGATATGTTATGAGATGGACCTATAACGCTCCGTTTGTGTCAACTCCAGATATTTCTTATAAATGCAGTCGAATATCACAAAATCGTGTGCGTCGTAGAGAAACAAGTTTCTATTCTTAAATTAGTATGGTCCGTACATGTCCTAATGATGAGAACCTATTTGCCACCCGCCTATTTATAATAATAAACGTTGAGGGAATTCGCAAAGAAGGCCTGTACAGCCAAGTCACATCGCGTCATAGACGCACACAATTTTCATATTCCGAACTTGTATGCGGGTTGACTGGACCGTTATGCGACATAGGCAAGCTAACCAAGGAATATACGCATATCAAAATAAACCACAAGTCAAGAGGCTAATGAACTATCACTGCGCTCAAACAGAAGTAATCAGGGAAGTAGTTTGTTTTCGCTTTCGCTTTGGAATGAAGTACACACTTTGGCGAATTTGGAGTTGTTACTTTTGATTTAAAGTGAATAAACCTGGAATTGTCAGTGGTTAAATTATCAAAGTACGACTTTCATCGAGGGTGCCGACACAGATTCGAAAAGTGAGTAGACGAGCGCTTCTAGTTTACTTATGAGTAAAATGTGTGAACTTTCGCGACGAGAATAATTTCAATCTGGATAGCTACGATCGGGTAGCGCTGTCAAAAACACTGAGTGGACCAGTTTACTAGTGTACGTTGCATATGTTATCCACAAAGGTAACACATAAGTTAGATTCACAGTGGATTGACCGTTGCGTGACACGAACACCTGTCAGACCAGTAACCTACGGTCAATGTGATTGTAATACCATCTTTGTGGATTTGTACTCGACAGATGAATAACACATTCAGCTTACAGCTGAACGGAGGTAGTCAGTGAATTTAAGTTGCTCCCCCTCCCATTATTGCAGCAAATGCAACGTTTAACAGCTACAAGGAAGAAAGCTTATTGACTAACGCATCCAAACATGTACATAGGGTCAAAAGAAGGAATAAACATGAAACGTGGCCGAGAAGTGAAATATTTTACGTTGCTATCATACTTCAAGCAGGCTGGCATGATCTACCCAACATACACACCTAGAACGAGTCATCTCATGCAAAATTAGACTGTTAGTTAGCGGCCAGACTCAGACACAAGCTTGAGTGTGTGAGTTACGTCATAGCAGGTGATCATCATTCTTGCACGTTAGGGATATTTCACGACAATGACGAAAACAAATTTTGACTGGTCTGTTCAAATGACAAAGACATATAGGCGAACATATGTTTTCGACAATTCATCTTCAGGCCGGCACAATTATTTAAGGAGTTAGTACAGTTAGATAGAGATATCGATCAGTCTTATTACAGAGAAACGAGGTCACTGGCCAGTCAGTTGGCGATGGCTTGATTGGTCGGTTACGTCACGCTTGTCCATGGTTGGTTGGCCATGAATCCGATGAATTTTTGGGCATGGTAGATGCAGCATCTGGACAAACCGTTTTTTGATGATATAATATCGTGTCAATCAGCCTGATTCCGATAGTCTCAGCAGTACAAAATGTCTTAATTCGAACAGCTTTTGGTGGGTTGCCTTGCACGCCATATACCACTTTGAAGGCTTCGTCAGTTTTCACCTGGTGCCCCGTTTCAACCATATGAGATAGCACGGTTGACCAACCGTGATTCCCGTCTCCCAGCCATCGTAGATGGTGTTCTCGGATTCGTTTCAAAAACTGTCTTGACGTTCGACCAATACAACGTGCCCCATAGGAACAAGTGAATGAGTAGATACACAGATGAGGTCTGAACTGTCAGTCTATCTTTGTTATAACACCTGAGAATGGGGGATGTGGAGAGTTGAATACGGAGTTCAGCAGTAACACAGGTCCTGCTGATCGTCTGGTTGAGCCGATTTGTCAACCATTTTGCAGCACTGTCACCTTTGAACGGCACCCGAATGAACACGGGTTTATTTCTTACCTACGCACTTCAGGTTTAAATGATATTCTGACCATGTTTCTGGCGCTAAATCGTTCCGGGTAGTCGTCATCATGAAGTACGCTCTTTATGAATTCGAGTTCATTTTCTAGCGTATCCGCCGAACACATTTTTATGCCTTGTCAGTCAAGCAGCGCACCAGATTTCTCTCCTCTTCAGGGGTACAAAACTGTGAAAGTTTGTGTACTGACCTGTCCATGTATTCTTGCGATGAATCCTACGTTGAATAGTCTCATCTAATCGTCGATGCAAACGAACATCTAGGAAATATATCTCGTTTTCGGTCTCCTCCCCAAGTGCAAACTTAACTGACTGGTGAGCACGATTGAATGTGGCAAGTACCGTGTACATATTGGTATCCGAATTGGCTACGATAAATATATCGTCTACGTATCGGTGGTATTGAGTGAAACGGCTGATGGTGGATTGAAGCGCGGTACGTTCAAGCTCTTCCATGAATATATCGGCCAGGAGGGGTCCGAGCGAGGATCCCATGGCTGCGCCATCTGTCTACCGATACAGCACACCGTTGAACATCGGTTGTATATTAAAATTGCAACGGAGCCGAAGTTCTTCCAGTTTTAGTGGTGGTAACCCAATGTCGACTCCGCTCTCAGAAACGTAGTCAGATAAAACTGACAGATTCTAGCAGCGGTACTTTGCGAATAAAGACACTACGTCCAAGAAGCATGATTTCTGTGAAGTCATGTCAACGTTCCGTATGCAATCAACAAATTCAAACGTATTACTTAGACTGAGCGGGGCAATCGCCTTTCGGACGGATTCCAGCAGTTTCACTAGCCACTTCGCTGTTGAGTGTTAAGGCGAATTCATCATATCAAGTATTGGAAGAACCGGTACACCAGGTTTGTGGACTATTGGTAGCCCACAGAGATGGGATATATTAGAACCCTGTGGTCGTAGCTGCTCACAGGTCGCGGGGGTTATCAGCTTCTCGTCCTTTGGATGACTTAGGGCACTTAGTGGTCTGATGTTCGGCATACTCGGTTTTGTTTCTTTCGCTGGCAACTTGGTGTGGCCTGCAAGAATATCATTCACTTTTTCTATGTAATCGCTTACGTTCAGGATGACAATTCTAGCTGCTTTATCTGTTCCGCTGAGGAGAATATCTGGATTCTGTTGAGACATCTTCAATGAGTCTATGTGCTGTTAAGTTACGGGCCCTCTCTGTCCAGATTTACGATTACGGTATAGCTGGCAGAAGTTAGCAAGTGTAGATTTAAGCAACCCAAGATCATCTAACGAACGTGAGGTTGAATCTTGCATTTGACCAAAAAGATTCTCGAATTACAGCTCTAATTCTAGACAGTCTTTCTTACGTTGTGGACAAAAAAACTTTGAACCGAATGAGAGCGCCTCGATTGTGATACGACCAATATGTAAATTGGGAAAGTTGTGTACGTACCTTTCTGGTTGACTTGAAGTTTATCCAAGCATGATATGCGTGGGCGTGTAGATTTCCTGTTAAAATAATTTATCTAACATACTTTTTCTTGCACGTAGTATAGTGACCGTTCGTCAAAGCTGACTGCTTTTAATCACCACTGAGTAGGTTGCAATGGCACCGAGGCGCATGGTTATGTTGAGAGTTGTTTTCATGAACCTTACTGTGTGCGCATCTTTGTGGGATGAGTAGTTATGCGTTCGGGAAAGGCTTATGGAGTCGGTCCTACCGGAATTTGAAGACAACCTCTGTATTCGAACGGTCACATTTTACGCGTTTTTCCATTTGATGTATGAACCAGAGGGATGTGCTTAGTGGTGAGTGTGCATTTTCAACCGCCTTCAGTCTGGTCCTTGGATATGAGCAATTCTTCCATCCTATTAAAAATGAGAGATTTCCAAACGATTTCAGAGATCAGTATATACCGTCAATCCTTTCCTGAGGAATTCATCACCTTATGCTACGGAGAATAAACAAGCAGGTTCTTCGATTTCACCGGATTTGTGTCACTGTCAGCTAACTGCTGTGATAATCATAGTAAGAGAAATTGATTTCGAAATTTAACTCATCGGCTGACCGGACTATGTCACCAACAACTGTAAGGTGTTCAGTAAAATAATATCCCCAGTAGATCTACGACAGAATGCAAACGTCACATCTGCTGACAGTGCGTTCACCAGGCTTAAGGTGGGATACTGACAGATACTGATTCACTGAGGAACAAAGACAGTCATCAAGAGTTCGTCTGTAGGGATAGGAACCCCGTGACTGATACAGTGAACGTTTGAAGATTTCAGATGAGGTTTGGAATAATCGAGATCAATGAAGTAAACGCCGCCGTAGTTTGACAGGTCTATCTGTAACCTAAGTACAACTAATGATGCCTCAACGAAGCTGCCTTATTTTCACTTACAACTTAGTTGTTTGACTGCAGTGTGCAGTTATCTGAACGGCAAACTTTGGGCATGGGTAATTTTAGTATTTAGGGTTTCTCCATATTTTCTGCGTTGCAGTTAGGATTTGTTCTCCTCTCGTTGACTGTGTGTCCGCTGGTGATGCCAAAGTGGCCGCCTAACTGAATCACGAACGCATAGCAAGTAGTATAGATTGAACCGCAGTTCATATTTCGTATAAACAACAGCGCAACTACGAACTATCTTAGTCGAGGAATTCTAGTATGGGAAATCTTGACAGTGGACAGGTGTGCTAATGTACTGGAATACACGGATCCATAGTTAAGCCCAGACACCCCAAGATTGAGTGAAACGAGAATGGAATGAACTGAGTTTGTTCCACCTCAAGTTACAGTTGAGGGACATTTCGAATCAGTCCACTGAGATTTCAAACTATAATGGAATGAATATATTGCCACGGCTTTTCATGTTAGATTACACGGCCTTATGGTTTCTTGTTTCGTTTAGTGAAAAAGAAAGAATCTTGTGATAAATTCTTTTAATTGAACACATTTGTTAAACGGTGATTTCTTGTAAACAAAATGTAGGTACTACAGCTGAGGTACATCTTACAGTTTTGTTGCATGTGTGCACAATCCCATACCTGGGATAAGTCATCTTTTATCTGTGAGACAGAAAACATTGGATTACTGTGAACAGTAGAGAACTGCACGAAACTACTGGGCAAAGTATCCACTGTTTTGTCTAGATATACTCCATTTATAGTACTAATGCAAGGCGGCGTCACTTCCTAGTTCTCTCCAGTTCAGAAACCCACACCATCCCTGGATCAGACGCAGCAGACGGATGTCATCTCAGATGTTGTGGAAAGCACCCCAAGACCTGCTTCGCTTAGTCCAATCAAGCAACCGTCTCAACGGGCATTCCCTCTGCATGACGGTACGGAACTCAGCAAGGTAGTAACAACAGTGTACCTGAATTTTTAAACTACGTTGCTTGCTTGTTTTATTTTATATAATATACGTGTTTGTTGTACGAAAGTGATGAGTTAACTGAATTTACCCTGCTTGAGGTGCACAATGAAAACGTTTCTATGTCTATAACTCGAATGGAAGATAATCAATCAGTTACTGAGATAACATGCCAATGGTTTCATGGAAACAATAGAACTGTACCATTCAAAATACATGAATGCTGTTAAATTCTTCACGCACTAACAAGCCGAAAGTTGCCTTTTCGTTCAACCGTTCTGTACGTTGAACTTATTGTATTGTAAAGTGACCCGTGATAGCGTTACAGGTTTGGCAAAACAAACACTGTCATCAACATGGGACTGTTATCCGTGTTCTATTTTATGAAGTGCCGCCCATAGTTTTAAAGTGCAAATGTATGTTCAGAGTACAGCAAAACTTTGTTATCAGGTGTGTGGTTTTTGACATAGTGAGCTGCAGCAAACTGAGCAGGAGAATATCGCTAATGTCAAATCTGATCAACCTGCTTATAGAACATCACCGTGGGCGCTGCTGCCATCATGACAAGTTAGAATACGGGCAACGTAATCATGTTCTACCTGGCAACGGCAACGGGTGAGTGAGCACGGATAGCCACCAGGACGGAAAAAGTGGAAACACGTTATCGGCGGACAGGATGTGACAAGGTTATTTTTTAACACGGGTCCACTTGAGTCGGCTAAATGCAGTAGCACTAAGTAACCGTAGAAGGTGGCAACTTACACCCGATCAGTCTCGCTCAAAAACACTTTCAGCACATTTGTTTATCTAAAATAACTTGCAACTACTGATTGTGATTTAATTGAGATGTTGACTGGTGAGCTCAAAGTGATCCTTCGCAGTGGACCCAGAAACGCGAGGAGTGAAACGTCGATGGAACTCCCATCGGGCGCACGCATTCCTTCAGAGGGTCGAGACAAATACTGTGCCATACTGTTTTTGTCAAAGATGCTAGCTGAAAAGGAAGACACACACGATGAGCCACTTTGTGGCAGTTATTATGCCGGTTTGTCACCTTTCTACTCAGAGTGCACGGGGACATGTCAATAGCTTTTATCTGACAGCCATGGTGGGTGCGGTAACAAAGGTCGGTTGTGGTCTACGGCTGGTTGATGAGATAAGAAAATAATCAGGTTGTGATTCAGCCTGAATTCGGTAAACTGTTGGAGATACCTGTGTCCGAATCTGGGACTAGCTACATTTCACAATTTCTATATACTTTTAGGCGTCTTAACCCTTACTTGTATTGAGGTGTCTTCATAGAGATTTTGAATTTCGAATTCGGTAGTTCGCAGTAAGGTTTCTATTTGGATGTTTTTTGAAGGCAGGCATATTTCTATAGGATAAATTTTGTTGGGTGAGAATTCTGAGGAGAGTTTTACAAAATAAGGTTCTCGGTAGAAAAGAATATGGGGTATCTGAAAACACCGATAAATTTATGGATAGGGCACTTGTTATACTCAGTGTGATTTATATGTGATTTATGTAATTTTTATGAGTCACGTACTATCAGTCACCATGGCTGTTCCATTTTAAGTAGAATTTTGAGACCAGGACAAGTTTGTGAAAGTTTGACAATGAGAAGACTTTGTTATCTAAATCGGATAACAATAAACCTGTGTTTCTTGATGTGCGCACAACCAGAATAGATAAAACTGAATCAGAACTGAGTTTATTCGTGATCTTACTAGACCGCCTCAAAATATATCTTGAACATTCACGTGGATACGTGGGAACAGTGACTTGAAGTCGAATATTGTTCACTGTGAACAGGATACTTTAAAAATACACGTAAAGGCATAAATTCACATTTTAGACTCTCATTGGTCGTAAACCTGATACTATCATGAAAATANAGGTTCTCGGTAGAAAAGAATATGGGGTATCTGAAAACACCGATAAATTTATGGATAGGGCACTTGTTATACTCAGTGTGATTTATATGTGATTTATGTAATTTTTATGAGTCACGTACTATCAGTCACCATGGCTGTTCCATTTTAAGTAGAATTTTGAGACCAGGACAAGTTTGTGAAAGTTTGACAATGAGAAGACTTTGTTATCTAAATCGGATAACAATAAACCTGTGTTTCTTGATGTGCGCACAACCAGAATAGATAAAACTGAATCAGAACTGAGTTTATTTGTGATCTTACTAGACCGCCTCAAAATATATCTTGAACATTCACGTGGATACGTGGGAACAGTGACTTGAAGTCGAATATTGTTCACTGTGAACAGGATACTTTAAAAATACACGTAAAGGCATAAATTCACATTTTAGACTCTCATTGGTCGTAAACCTGATACTATCATGAAAATAAAACCAACGAGCTATAAACGAAGAGTTCTAATCAGTCTGAATTTCAGACGATTATCCCTACCGGACCATTAGAAAGCGAAGCTTGGTAGTCTCTTGAGTACATGAGGCTAACTTCCGATATCTCCACAATAATTCGGGGTTTGTATCTTCGAAATGGAGTATGTCACTGCTGGCCTTACGATTTGTGATCGGTATTTACTTTGTGACGGAAGACTAGTTTTTTCCCGTTGAGTGTCGTTCACCACAAGATGAGTTACCGTATGCCTCACAAAATCTGAAAAGTTACTTGACTGGTTTGATGTCCATGGTTTCTGTTCAGCCAACGCAAATGTATCTCAAACTGCAGGAAAACGGACAGATAACCAATGGAGTCGTTTGTGCCAACTTCCTACAATCTAGTTGACACTAAATCTTGGAAGTTAGTTTGTCTGTTTAAACGGACAAAATATCATTCGAAGCTGAACTGTTATGGACGAGTAATTTCTTCTCGGATCTGAGCAAGCCAACATAAGTCTTCCTTTCCAACTGTGGTCGTTCGAGTAAAAATGAGGAATACAGCGGAAATTAATTAAGGAGGGTTTCGTTATAGCGGCTGTCCTGGGGTGAAAAATTGATAGATTTGGGGTCACAAATGCAGACACAGAGTCAATGGATATGAATCGATGAAAAAGTGAGAAATGTAAATGCTTTGCCCGTATCAAGATTCAACAGTCCCTGGGACAACATTCTGATAAATGTGCACCGCTGGCGACTGGCGAGAACCTATCAAGAAGGTAGTCAACAATCTTACTTGGCCGATTATCTCTCATATATATCAACCTATTCAGTAGTGATGACAGGATTGAACTGTTTGTTTCAGTATGTACATATTTTAAAAGGCTTCTATTTAATTAACAATCTGCTTATTCAATGACCTTTGAACATTCAACCTAGCTTAATGGTTCGAGGTTGATTAGGAGCCAATATTTTATTCACGAGGAATAGATCGCCCATCAGATATTGTGTTGTAATATATTACGAACTGGCCAAACGTGAATGACCTCTCTAGTTATAGGATATTACTCAGCCACATGTTTACTCTGACTGACTGTCTCTGATTAACTCCGACAAACGTCAAATTGTTTTTTAGCTGGATACACCACAAACGCAGGATTGTTCCCAAATACAGTGGATCATTTAGTCGCGCTCAACGGAACAGTTTTGCTAAATATCCCCAATAGGATTAACAACACTGTTTTTACTATTGTTGAGTAGCGTAAACCGAGGGCCACTCAAAATAAATCACATTCTCAGGAACAGCTAAGTTAAACCGTTTAAAAAAACTCTATACTTGGAGTCCCCTTTGTTAGAGCTCTCCAGCTGAACAACTTTTCACCAGTCAGCTGGAGCTAACTGTCCTAATATCTTGATTGTACTCGAAAATGTATAAATTGGTAGCCCAAAAGTGATTTTAAATAAAAGTTCATTGGTTAAGTTGCTGGACTTTATGCATCTGGACGCTGAATTACAATTGAGCAGTGAATCAAGTTGGATAATTCAATTCTTTTGATAGAGGCTAAACAATTTCCGCACAGAATATAAATATCGCCAAATTTTCCTTCGTTAATTCAAAACGCATTTAGGTTAACAAGTAACACTGACAATACTTAATGGTTTATTTCAGTAAGTAAAATATATTACTTGGAGAAGAAATTTCCTTGGTTGACGGAGAGAGGGAATTGTCAAATCTGATGTGAACCTGGTTGCTACATTATGTAAACTTATTCTGACTCGAAGGGGTAAATGGTGAAATATGATCGGGTTGTTTGTTGTGAGCATAGCTACAGCAAAGTATTCCAACTGTTTTTTCCTAGTGGTCCAGAGTGATCGCCGACTACAAGCAACGATGTGAACTGCTTGCTGCTGAGTCACATGAAACCTCGGATGTTCCAGATGGTCGCTCAAAATTACTTCCACTCACCACTGATGAGCCCACAGAGCAGCAACCTTCACGTCCTCTTCACAGTCAAAATGAATCGGTAACACATTTTTTTAAATATCTTCATTTCCGGTTTCATTCTATACGCGTTGTCATATTCAGCGTTGTTTCCAAGCTTAGACGGTAAATTCTATGGGCGATAACATATTCATTAGTTGAGAGCATAGTAAGTCGACTAAAATATTTTGAGTTTTACCCCCCGGTAGGATCTCATTCCCTGATCCAATTGTATTCATCAAGCTAACTTGCAGTATACAGGGAAAATTTATGTGCATTAATCAATGGGATTTAAGTAGTTACCATCAAAATTCTGGGTGGCAGCAAATTATCGTGAAAAATATACAGTTGTAACAGTTTTATATGTGTACTAAAAACACGTTATCAAACAGGCTACTTTGTGGGCAGTACTCAATTGCGACAATGTGACGAAATTTACTGTGGATGTTGCAAGTTAGAATTTAGCAAACGTGAGCCGTTAAACCGAGATGACCAGAGTTTTCCAAATTATCTACACGGTATTCTAAGCTCACTTATGATGTGTCAGTGTGATCGTCATCACAAACTCTAGGACCACAAGTAGTGAGCCCGAAAGCAATTTCTGTAAACCACTCACCTCCTTTGACGAAATATCCACAAATAACATAAACAGTTCCTGCACAAACCCCTCAGCACAATCTCCAGCTCGTCACTTATCTACCGTATACCTCATTCACCGACCGCACAAGGGCATACAGAGATACTAACAATTCACTTTGAGGTAAACCATTAACTTCGCCCTCACGAAACTGTCAACAGACTTTATTATCAAAATCTACACAAATAAATCTCTTGAGTTTATCGAGCGCAACTGGTTGCATCTTCGATTTCCTCGAGATTCTTAAATTGCTTTGGTATTTTCGAATGTTATTTATTTGTGATTTACTTAGTAATCAATATATCATCTTAATTATGGTGTTACAATGCTCCGTGGAATGTAATTCTGTTCGTTTGAAACGAACAATTCTGTTGTTTATTTTCCTTCTTTGTTTTTTCACAGAAATAGAAGAAATGTAAATAACCTTAAGATTTCCATCTCCACGACAGCGTATGATTGAAGAGGTTGTCTGCACTATCTTACTCTGCAGCAGGCTGCATGAGCAGTAGTCGGCTAGTTCAGTGGTTGACGATATCAAGATATCTAGAAATGCCCTATGTTTTCCGCATTGCTGAACTCTAGCGTTGAACGTCTTCATTATCAATCTTAAATTTGGTTGGCTTCGTTTACTTTCAATCAGTCTTTAGATGAACGAAGGTCTTTAGCTCTGAGTTTCATATGTCAAGTTGTTGAAAATGTCAAAAATCTGTCAGTTTCAGGTTTAGAATCTATCTGAGAAAACAAGATCAAAAAACGTAGCGAATAGTCTCAGCACACCTGCAATCATTCGAGATGTAACGTCGTCAACATGCTAGCTCAAAACATAGGCTGACAATATTTTCGTCACCGCTGCAGTATGCAGCACATTTTAGCAAATCTACCTGATTTGTGAAGTTTATCACAGATTTATTGATCTGTTCAGCTGTCATTTTACCACATTGGTTTGGCTTGATTGAAACATACCGGTAAATCAATCACAGCAGGCGATCTTTTCTGCGCAATCCCCACCAGAGATAAGAGATGCTTCAAGTGAGTCAAGAACAGGGGAATGTGTTGAAAAGCACTACCGGCACGGTAAGCGGAATGTTTTTTTCTTTGGGTCGATGCCGATCAAGGGTTAGATGAAACTTCTGTAATTTAGGCTCTTGACAGATGGCTGCAGTTTGCATTCCAGCCCTCCTACTGAACTACCTTTTTCCAAGTGGCATGTGTGAACGACCCTAGAAGAATTTGGATACGTTTTTACCTGTTTGGAATTTGAATTTCTGAGAGCTTCAAGAACAACTTTCTTTTATTACTGACATTATTGTTGCTCGGGTATTAGTACTAGCAATGGTTGTTAGTCTGTTGCTGCGACGTCAGTGGCAGCCAGAGTTTTGGCATGTAAAAGAATAGCATTCGAAAGGGGGCTGGAAGCATACACAGTTTTGAACATAACGTTTGGAAAGTGTCGATTTTCGCATTTTACAGTCCCAAATTAAAATTACTGGGAACTATTACGAATGTGCGACGTGCAACATCATTTCACCACACACAATCCGTCAAGTGTTATGGACAGGATTGTAAACACAGTTCCTAATAGGTTACAGGTCGTAGACTTGAGTTACAAGGTTGATCCTGCTTTCATACATATTTGATCTTATGATGTCTAGTTTGAAAGTGAATCCGGTGCAAATGGATCGTCAGCCACAGTCCTCATATTTTGAGAAAGCCTCCGAAATGAATCTTTGTTATCTCCTAAATTGACTGCTGAATAGAGTTGCTCAGTTGGGTTTATGCTGCACAAGATATTTGTGAGATCATCCAAGATGCTATTGGCTATTACACAACTTCAAACCGTAAATTACCTATTTTAAGTGATCAACTGACTGAAATGAATGAAATTTTTGAAGGCAATTCAGTCCTTTTGAAACAATCCGGAAGATCGCAAAGGTGAACGTGTCAACAATGCATTCCTTTTCTATGGAAACCGTAGGCTAATGGCACAAACACATGTTCGTATGACCAACAGCCTGAGTGTAATGAACTTAGGTTCGAGAAGCATAGAGCAGCGATCTGTGCTCATTAGATGAAACAGGAGACTGGATTCCCAGATTCACGTTATTGTGTTCATGCTGTGTTCCAGGCGCAAGTAAGTGAACTGGCTGGCTGATCATTGTCTGCCTAGATCATTTTCGGCGATCTAATTGAATGGTCAGATTGGCCCAATAACTCGAACTATTAGACGTCGGTGCCGTCGCTTTTTGCCATCACTATTGTCAAAACTCTTTTGATTTAAGTTAAAGTAGAAGCGCCTACAAACTGTGAAAAAGTCGAATCGGAACTTTGAGCTAATAGCTTTGTCTAGCGGTCAAGCATTTGAGGACACTTGACAGCAAACAGCCCGAAGCAGCCAGCGTCATCGATTGTCAAGGCTCAATTGATGGCGCAGCGTGTGATGGACTCATCACCTCTCGAATCAAAAGCAACGTTTGATACGGTATGCCAAGGTCATTGCGACCAAACACTGGCACCCGGTTTTGTGCTTACAAAAGGAGTTGTTTGTGAAGTTAACACTGCCGTGGTAGCAACCGAATTGGTCTTGAACTTTGAACTTTTGTGATTATATTGTGTTTTGGAATTCTATATATTCTAACTCGTCTGCCGTAAACACCAGCAGAGATGCAACGAAATCTGCTCGAGTGGAAATCGTGTCATTTCATTCTTTTCTCTGCTCCATTCAAATCACTTTTTAACTTTCACCTGTCTAACTCGAGTGCTACTGAGTATTAACCTTATAAAACCCAAGGAAAGAAATAGAGTTCTTAGTCAATGTAAACACTAGTCGACCTAAACCATAGAGCGTATGGCTTGCAATTGAGGTTGCGCTACTCGAAAGAACGATTCGGATTGCAATTACATAAGTCGAACAGATTAATGTATGTATTTATCACTGAAGCAAACAAACATTCCTAAAACTCATTTATGATAAAGAGTACGAATGCGCCCTCTGATAGTGTTTCATCGATTACACATAAATTTCTACAAAACACCAATTTCGGTATGAATCAGAAATTGTTGCTGCACGACAACATTTCATTGGACATCGTGAGAGCAACTGAAATACCATCCTTGCTTTCAGAGTGGTCAACTATTTCACGTCTTTCAAGTGCATAACATAGCTTAGAGAGTGAGATCAAAGGAGGTCACTCGTGTGATGTTGGCCCGAGTAAGAATTAGCACATAATGAAAACACACCTACATGTCACTTGAGTATAACGGGGCTAAGACACAGATAAAACGGTTTACGGCTATTCGGATTAGATTATCACAACTGTCTAAATCTGCCGGTTTATGCTAGTTAACTACCTAGTGATGAAACCACAGTTTCAAAACATACTTTGTCTGAGTACATGCACTTATCTGGTTACATCTCCCTAAATTTTAGGATGCATCCCTTTGTTTTGCCAAACAACACAGTCGGTTTTTGAGAGCCCAAATTGCATCATTTTTTAACCAGTTGTTAGGTAATGTTGATTTTCAAACGTGAAACGACATCGTGTAAAACAAACGGTTCACGTGGATTTTGCCCCCCGATTATGATCAGAAGACTGCTCACTTATCATCAGCATAGTAATGCAGTTACAATGTGGTACATCGGCCTTAGCTGTCAGTTTGTCGAGAAAAAACCTGTCAACAACAAATCCCTTAAGTTAGCGACAGATATCGTTTTTAGCACTGAACAGCACAACGTGCTTGTACTGTCAAAAGCACTTTTAATTGACTTTAGTATACACTCAGTCAGTGTAGTCATCAATCAGCTCAATGGTCACATCCATTAAAATGTTTCTGAAAGCAGACTGTATGCCAACGTACATAAATAATTTTCTGTGTAACGAATTTACCTGATTAATGCAAAAGTTTCTTGAAGGCAGAATATCCGTGATTTGTGTATTTTTCCCAACAGATCCATAAACCGACTGGCACGCATTGGAACATTTGCTTAATGAGTTCGAGATTGTCTGAACATATATGATGTGTGTCTCGTTGAAGGTTTGAGTTCTTTGTATGTGTCCTTCGACAATCTCTGTCATGGTCATAGCTGGGAGAGCATTTCTGTAGTCGTCATCTTAATTTTCAGAATGTTAACTTGTGCCTTTGCTATTGAAAATCTTGCTAATATCGTGATCACTTGGTCTAAGACAGCTGGAAAGATTTTCGTCTTGTCTTGGAATCATCAGGTCTGGGTTCATTCTTAGCCAGTTTAGTGAAGTTAACTGAATATAGTTTAATGGTTTTGCAGTTGAATGAGATTCGATTATTTGAAAACACTATCTGACAGATTAAGTCTATTTTCCAATTAGCCAACTTTATAGTCTTGAAGTAGTCAATGTGGACTACATTCAAACTTTTGAGGAATAATTGAAGATATGGTGTTTTAAAAAAAATTCACTTGGACTCACGTATGCTTGTGATCATGAGTGATAAAACGCCTTCTCATCAACTGTGTCCAATTAGGTTCTGGAACTTTCATGTTGATTGCATTTAGGGCAACGAATGATTTAAATCCATCGAGGTATTTATCAGCTGGAGGTTAACATAGTGTAAAAAAACTAAACTTGACGTTGAAGAAACGTCGATTCCGTTTCACGGAATACATGTTTTGGAACTGTCAACTACTAGTCTTGACTTCAATCTAAGTGGAAATCCTTTCACCAAATCGGCTTAACATGTATATGAAGACGGCAAGATATCACTGTGTGACTGAGTTGAACTTTACCATTGGGCAGGTATAGTGCACACTGAAGTCAACAGTGTTCGGCGCGGTTGCCAGAAGCATGTAGATGCTGTGCATGTGGGTTCTTAATAATATTGAAGACAACATTTTGTGTCAGTATTTTCTAGAGTAATAGTGCGGGAGCGAAATTACAAATTGTTGCATCCGCTTCCACAGAATTCTTTAAAAATTTTAAATCAGATATACCTGTGAAAGACTAATTTTCATCAATGCATAACGATTCGTATCTCTCTATCATGGCTTTTATGCCTTCGTACAACAATTGTTTTTCTCAATTTTTCGTACGCGTTATCTGCATCTTCACTGCATCTGATTCACTCCACTACGATAGTAGCCAGACAAGAATTCAACACAGCTACGCAACCAGAATTCATGTGAAAAACGGAAGATAGAATATTTCAAAGTAGATGCCTTCAGTATGAAGAAATCAGACTGTAACAGAATAATATGTAGGTCATTAATCAGAAACTGTGCAATGACCGAAGCTCTTGAATGGCAGAAAAAGTCGCATGCCAATCGCAGTACGTCGGTGCTACAGAAATCCCTAATTTCAACAGGTTTGTAAAAACAGCAACAGTTACAGAGCAGGTCAACCAAACTGCATTGGAGTCAATTTACGAATTTACCCGTACCGAATGAGATGAACGTATTGAGCTGAGGAAAGCCGTTGTAGCAGTGAAAACCGTGAGATTATAATTTGAGTTGAACAACGCAAATATGATGAATAGCCCACAAGTTAGCTGACAGTAATCAAACAGCATCCCTATTTGAGTACAATCTTCTCATTTTGCCAAAACTTCATCCCGTTTATGACCCGGAGCATTAGGATCAAGTTTTGCCAGTCACTAGTGTGTACTCGTGTCACAACCAGAATATGGACTTCTGTCCTACGTTTGTTAGACAGTCACGTTACCCGCTTTTCAAATGTTCTGACATTAAGTAGAACTAAGTCATCACACCGAAATGCTCAGCTGCACTGAAAGCCTATCTTCGTTGATGTTGTCTGGTCGTCTGAAGTTAACTTTCTTTCACTGTTGTGAGATGAAAACTTCTCATTCAAGTTGAGATCAAGGGGATTTTCAGAACCTTGAAAGCGGTCAGTGTCAATGAACCACCGTTTATCTCCGCAAATCTGAACGGCATTTTTCAGGCCTATTATCTGTGATAGTGCTGACTTATCATTTGGCAAGTTTACTGTTATACAACACCACGTGTATTGTTTTATAACTAACGTATTGCAATATGCTGGGACTTCCATGATTACTGTGCCAGTCATCATCGTTTGATGTTTCCCAGAAAGTACCCACGTATTCCCAAGCTGCACAATCGCTACAATCAAAATTCGATGTAAAACGTGAAGTCTTGAGCACTACAAAAGAACAACCAAAACTTACCTTACCAGCTAAAGTCAAACGACCTCAACATCCTTCGGAATCCCATGACGATATGCAAAGCCAAAAGGTGATGAGCTAATGTGTTTTGGTTTGGTTATATATGAATAGCTTTTTGGCTAATACATTTGTGATTAATTATTTCACGTTTATTTCGAACAACAATTCACACAGCTTCATCCAAAGAAACAGAAAACGGTAACAACAGAATTAGGCGAAAAAAGGAATCTGTCTGTTGAATCTAAGGCGCTGCTTGGTTAACAGCAGTGAAAAATTAGCAATTTCTTTCAGGAGAGTAGCAGACGTTAATACTTTCATTCATCGATTGAAAGTTGCTAGTGCGACAAGATAACAAACAGAAAAGACAAAAACAACATGGGTTTTTCAAAATCGAAAGGCTTTCAAAGCATGGGGGTGCTATCAGATTCAAGACTCACATACCGGAACAGAGATGTGTCCTTCACAGTGAGACAGCCGTCGTAAAGACAGAAACAATTAGTGTCAGGTTACCCGTGTAAATGTGTCACAGGTTTCCACGGAACCTATGACATTCGGTAAGCATAAATTAGTGACCGTGTAAAAAAGAAGTCCCGGACGAATAACCCTATTGCAAGATGATTGATACATGATACCACAAAGATGATAAGTGCAGGTGAATGAGAAATAGAGTCCACGTTACAGTGCATGGCATGGAGAACCTACTGAATGTCGACATTATACAGTTGGATCCATGATTCACAACCTTGTCCGTCCAGGCAAACTGGCTTCGCTTGTCGCCCACTACCGCGGCACCGTCACAAACCGTGATTACGTTGAGTTTGGTGGAAGAGCTCATTGTTGATGCAATTAGCTTCTCCAAGATTTCGTAGCCTAGAGTGCATAAACTTTTCGCTAGTTCCCTGAACACGCATTTACTCGGAGTACAACGCACATCGTGGGTGATCCAGCATTGAAAGAGATGACAGAGGCTTCCCGGCTGGCTTCATTTACCACGACATCGAACTGAGGTGTCTCTTCGGCCGCCTCGAGAATTCCGGACCTTAGGCCGAAGAGGATTCCATCAAAGCTGGGTTGCACGATCGAAGATCCTCGAGGAAAAGGCAGTCTGGGTTCAACAGCCAACGATTGGAGACTGAGAAGTGAGATACTTCTTGAAGCCCACGGCAGTTTAGCGTATGATGAATCTCATCCATTGACGTCACATGACTTTCCTCCTTGTTCGTCATTACCACACCTTTGGGTCGTACTGGGCTAATAACGATCCTCCTGATAGAGCCAAACATATCGCCTTTCACCACGCTCCTCAAACCTGGACAGTGACAGAAGAGCAGCCTCTCCACTCTTGGTCTTTGCGAAACAGGATTTGTAGTGTACCAACTGGGAACGCCCGCATCACTCAAGCGAACTCGGATGTGGATGCAGTTGATCGATGTGACTACAGGGGAGCGGAACAACTGTCGACCTGACTATCACACTGTGCAGTCCATAGCTTTGAGTGTGCTTCGGTGGACTCAGCTCAAAACAGTGAGTGATTCACTTTTGGGATCAGACGGTACCTCAGAAGGCAGAGCCGCCAAGGCGGCTTCAGAGTTACTTAGATTTTTTCATTCAACATCATACCAAGTCAGTGATTACTGGATGCCATGTCTTTTCAATTCAGCTGGATGCCGTGACAATTCATGGTGTCAGAGACCCCTAGTAAGTGGATAATGCCAACCCCGGAGTTGATAGATTCGTCAGCGATAGCAATTGCGTTGTGCTTACGGTCATCATTGCTGATCAAGAGTTTAGTCCTTCACTTGTTCATCCTCAATCCGGATAATTCCATGGCGTTAGTGAGGGCTGCAAGTTACTCAAAGAGACACACGGGCTTCTCTGCCAAAAGAATCAAATTGTTGGCATACACAAAACCGCTGATCATTATATCGTGAAACTGGTAGTCAAGTTTCTGTCAAACTACAGCCAACACCTCATCCATTGTTATGATAAATAGCAGCGGCAACAACAAGTCACCTTGGAGAACAACAAGCTGGGAGTGGAGGAAGGAGCCTTTGAGCATGAGGGTGGCGTTTCGATAAGAGCCAACAATGTAGTGTGCCAGAGGTTAGGCTGATAATTAGGTCTTGTGAGATATAAGCGAACGCCTTGGACACGTCAATAAAGACTTCACACAGGATGAACGATACGGCGCATGAGTTCCGGAGTAGCGTTTGGAGTAGTCAGGTTACTTCGAAGCAACCATCACGGTGTAGGAATGCTAACTGAAGAGCAGGCAGCTGCAAGCGCGTGTTCCAATATGTCAACCAATATCTTGTGAAAGCAACGAGCCAGCGTCGAAGATACAAAGATAGGCATTAACTCACTGGAAGAAGAGGGCCTATTCACTTTCAGAACAACCATGATGAGCGAACGGCATAGATGAGTTAAACAACCTTCAGCTAGCAGTAAGTGGTTGAAATATCCGGCCAAGACACCAGCTTTCATACGCTTCCAATGTTGCTGCAACAGAGTGTTTAAATCCAGAGCGTTGTTTTTGATGCTATTCAGCATTCGGGAAACTTCCTCTCTGGTAATCGAATAAACCAAGCGCTAGTCCAGAGGTAGAATCGTACTCGATTGTCGCTGATCATGATGCGGATGAGCCGTTAATACCTCGGATCAATACTCCCTGAAATTATCCGGGACGTCGCGGTTCGTCTTTTAGACAGTTCTCCCATTTCCACAGCAGACTGCAAAGGCAGTGTCTTTCTCACGCTGGTAGTACAGGCTTTGAATCACAGGTTTGTCAACTTTACTTATCTGCTTCCTGATCGTGTAGGTTCCCACAGTGAAAACAGCAGGTCGCCAAGTAACCAACCACCAGGTATAACTTATGACTGTGTCAGTAACACTGGGAAAATTCTTTCATGAAGGCCACAAACAAGTGATAGCAATTCATCGCTGTATGAGAAAGCCCCGCTATTGGGCTCCATTTGGGTTATAGGTGTTTGGGTCCTATAGAGAATCCACGTGAGATGCTCCGTAGCTTGAGACTCAATATCCAGCTTCACGTATATCTGTGAGACAATGGCTGGATTGAGACAGTATTTTTCTGTCAGTTCACAGCATACCGGTACGTCCTGATGCTCTCCAGGGTAAGGCCGAGGAGCTGCGATAAGCGCCGGTGATGAAGTTTGTGTCGAGTGGAAGACGGCGGGGCCAGCTCATCGGCAAATCTAACAAAAGAAGCCGACAATGGCTGAGACCAATGTGATCCGGTGGCTTTCATGCGTCTGAGGCTCTCGCGGTTGCGTTCGACGGGATGTGCATGCCCCCTGTGTTGACTGAGGCCAATTTTGATCAGAAAGTTACGGTCATAGCCGGTGCAGTGAAAACTGAACGAGATTTAGTATCTACTTCCTGTTCTGTACCATCTCTGAATTGATATACACGAGCATGCATCTATAAACCAACACTCGACTAAAATATCTGGTCACACTCTGGACAGATACATTTCATTCGGCTACCCTGTGCACTGGTAGATGCTGGCGAAGAGGCGCTGGCGGTACTTTCATTTTCTTGATCGAGAGCAACAAGTACATTGAAATGAGGTAGAGTGGTTGGCCCTATATGGAGATGCTAAACGCTTAGCCAGTCAAGGTTTGCACCGAATCGACCTAGTCGGTACCAACAGAAGTTGGTTCAGAGCTTCGTTCACCTTGGCGTTTGATACGTGTGTTGTTTACTTCATACACTGTTAACTAACACTTGAGCAACCTGCGAAATTTTACACTTAAAACCACCATAAGGATCACATATTACCCGTTCTTGGCGCAAAGTAGTAAGGGGATTTCGGTCAATAAAAATTGAGCGTCACTCATAGTTGGTTGTAGCTTTCACATTTTCAAATGCGTTTTCTGTAATATCGAAGCTTTCGTGCGTTAGAGTTGTGTTTTGGGTCATGCTTGATCCAACAGTTTTCACAAAGGATCTATCTCCAGATATGCTGCAGTGATGAATGAGAATAATCTTATCTTTATAATGAAGTGAGCCGTACGTTTCACGTGAAGTTCACAGAGTTCTCAAGGTTACAAACAGGTAAGCCCAGCACACACAGTGGTCGCGAAACGAAGGAAGGGCAAGTTAGTACGGTGCAGTATGCTGGTGGATATCGAACGTATTTTGAATATTAACTGAGTCATGATGAAAGGTTATCAAGGCACCCCTATTGTTAAAGGCCTCGAATTGGGATGGATTAGCTTGAAGATTGGAGTATCCTGGGTTTAGGTGTATCGATTGAAAATGTTTGCTATAAACTGTAACCCAACTACGTGTTCCAGCTCTTCGCTTAGATCGTTCCGTTCTTTTTTTGTTCTCATCATTATGTGACATTTGTGTTTCGCTTTTGAGCATTAATTTGTTGTGGTCAACGTCATAATCGTGTTTGATTTCAGTGAATTCAAGCTGAAAGATTAGAGGGTACAAAGAGCGACATCAGAATACTGGATGGAAGACGGCAGCAGACAGATATCCGAACATTTTGAATGTGGAAACCTTGGGTTTCTTTCAAGTGGCATTGAGATTGTTGTTGATAAGCGGATCTCAGCCCACCAAACTCATTCATCAAAACAACCACTTATTACCCACACCTCGCAACACAGTTCTACCGCCGTCCATTCTTCTCGTTGTCGAGTGTGCAACCAGTATACTTCGCTATAACCGAACGAGCCTCGTAAGAGAGTAGTAAATATGACTTTTAAAGATCTTCGCAGATAAAAAATATGCACAACCAACTTAAATGACTAACCTGTGTGATGTTATTCTGTGAAGCATTATCGTCATGCGTCTGCCTTCGGTACTTCGGTGCATCATCTTGACATTTTTGCAGGTTTATACCCTAAATCACTCACTGTCACCTTATAACAGTTGCCTAATGGGTCATGAAGCAATACAGATTAGCGTCGTTGTATAGTTACTGAACTGATAAGCTCATGAATTTTACTTTGTACTAAGATCGCCATTCCAGATATAACTACTTCGAAGAACTAACTGTACTCTCATTATATACAGCGCCCGGAATAAAAGGTTGTCCTACTTGAAATTTACGGTCCGTTTTCAATTAACGGAAACAAAGGACAGCGAACCATAAGCTATTAGTTGGGAACTGTTCAAGGCCGATTGGATGCACACAATTTCGGAAAAACTTGTGAACACTGGTTAACTTGTTTTACTGATAACGTTTCAGTCCTAGAATGTATGCTTTCCCGATTCAAATAAACCATTTAGAAATCTAATGGAATTTAAGGTAGTTCATACGTATTTTTCTAAACGAAGGAGAAGGTAACAGAGAATTTTCCAGTTCGTTGCTTACGTTCAGCCCACCAGTTGTCATTGTGTGAACTGACTGTCACGTAACACAGCACTCTTCGGCTAGCACTTCATTTTGCGTTCGCTCTATTCAGAACAGACTACGACAAAAATGGGAAAATTTTAACCATCCAAAATATTCAGAGTAGAATTGCCAAGATATTTCAAAAGTCTAGGTGTACTACTATGCTGCAGTACACTGCACAGATTGGAGTTCCGAATCTCATGAATGAAGTACGTCGTACACTTTACATCGATAAAGCTGCTCTCTATGTTTTTAGTCTGGCTGTCACAGTGTGTCAATTTTCTTCAACAGTGAGCATGAACCACGCTAGGTCTCTGGTGTTTGTCGGCTGTCTTTTTCATTTCCGGCTGCATTCATAGAAGCGCTAAACTCCCACCCCGTTTTCTAAATTGACTGGCTAAACCCTTCTTGTAACGACATAAACAGAAATGTGTTATCCACATAGGGATTGGGAACTTGACAATGAGATTATGCAAACGATCTCGGTAGGAGGAATTATGTCTTGACGATGAAGTGTATCGGACACTCACAATGTCAGACGTCTACTGGAACGCCCGATTCTCCATCAACACTTTAGTCAGACTGTACAAAGTTAGCCCCACATGGAGCTATGACTTTGTGTTTGCTATATTTATCATCTCTGTGTAACTCTTCTGTGTTAATCAATGTGAATCTATCCCACCGCCTCCTGATAAGATTTGACTGCAACATCCACATAAAATGATTGCTGTCGATTTGACAGTACGAAAGATTTTCATGAACGGAGTTCGGTGACTTAGCCTGTTTCAAAGTGAATGCCACTCGGACTTAGCCGCACCCTTTGCATTCAAAGTAACCATTCAGTAGCCAACATTCACGGGCAGCATTCGGCTCCAGTTTCGCCCCTATTATTGTTAATTGGTTCGGACCATACTGCCAACGATTTCGCAACGAACATGACTGAATAGTCATATTCAGACGCTTAATCATGACATTGGATGAGTAATTTTCGACTTGGCTGGTCATTTCTTAGAGAGAATAACGTAGACCGTTCTCATTAACCTGGTTAGTGACTTTGTGACCAAAATTTTGCAGCTAGGCTGGAGCTACCGTCATCAGTGAGCCAGTGAAGCATGGTTCATATTATTTATATGGGTTTGGGAATTTAGCTCAGATCGAACTGAACACCGCACAGACTCGAACACAGCCTTCTCACTTAGAAAGATGTTACTGTAAAAATGTACTTTACGGAATCTTTTGTTGATTTATTCGTTATTAGTTTGATGAATTTTTTTGAGGTTGAAGAGAATCAGTTGTGGTGAATCTAGACCTCGGCACTGTGTTCCCGTCACATGTTCACTTTTGGTCGAAGCCTAAACTTTTCACAATTGAGTCTTTTTCAAACATATTCAGCTGCGAAAAAGTTTGAGATCATTTTTTCAGTTTGAGGACGATACATAGCAGTAAGCCAAGTTAGAAACCTACCGATATAGACAACAATGAGGTAGGGAAGACCGGTTTTGTATTTCACATGAAACTATCCGTATAGGGTACAAGTAACACAATATTGTGCTCATTAGATTATTTTTGAGCAAACACAGTAGTCATCCGCCTCTTACTTATTTGTCACTCCTTCAATCAATATAAGATTGTTAGTGTGTGCTGTCATTCGTGTGGCTGTGGAATGTAACACTGACAGTCAACATTTTTTCAATCAAGACAAGTTACGTTACCAAGACGCTTGCCAACTAGTCATGACTCGTGAGTTACGCTACTTTCCGAAGTCATCCGTTGAGCACCAACATCATTAGACCTGGGTCAACTTATTCACACTGTGGAACTCATAACTGAATTGTGATTATCATTATGCATAACCAGAATGACAGTTTGATTGATTATCATCTGATCAATGTTAGTCATCTAGAACACTTGAAATCGAAGATCATTCGGACGACGATTCAAACTGTCTGAGATCATAATTCACCCTAATCTTAATCAAGCTGATAGGAACGAAGCTCCTACGAAATTATCGAAATATTCTGAATTGTTATGGACCCGAAAGTGTAGATCAAAGAGTTGTTCAGTTGTTTATTGTTAGGTCAGATTTACATGTTTTGCTGTAGTTTGTTTTGATAAATAGTGTAAATGATAAAAATTTCTTGTACTAATGTAACTGATGATGAAACTTGACCCTGTGACACCATTCAAGTTGTTGTGCAGGTGTACCCTTCACTACAGTCTATAGGTTGGAACTAGTTGAATAATACAAATCGAATGATTGTATCCGTCCTACAAGAACGATCACAACTATCGATCGCCTTCCCAAAAATACAGTTTTAGCTGAGATGAACGAGTAACATTTGTTCTTCTCTTAACTGTGCACTGTGATCTAAAAGTTGGTCACATATCTTGTCTGATGATCAGTCTGCGGCAGCATTCCCATTATGACCCTACCGGTCTACCTATCTACATATGGTTGACAGCATTCGTTTCAGTTTAGCCTGTCATACAGAAGCCCAAGGACGCTTATACCTAACCATCACCACCACAAGTGGCTTGTATTGCACCACTTGCAACTCCATCCACGCACCACATATCCAGTGCAATCCCGGAGGAATAAGACCGATAGGTGTGTGAGTGAGGTCTTTGTGTGCAGCCGGTCAATGCTGGTTAGCCAACTGATTGGCCAGCACGAGAATGAAACCTTTATTTCTTGGAGAATAAACAGAGAGAAAGAAAGACTGCAATGAAAAGATCTGAACTGAGAAGAAAGATGTAAAATGTAATACGAGAAGCATTTCAATGTAGCAGTGCATACTGATGCATTCTAGAAAAGGCAAGGTAAAAAACAAAATTCAGACTGGAGTCCGTAAAGAACACACAAACCACTCATACAGTACACCAACAAAGTTGAGGAAAAGAATGGGTAGAAGACCGCAGACACACCAATTTCTGGAAAGAAGAGCGGATTAGTTTCTAAACGACCGCGTTCCTGGCCGATGCACTCATTACCAGAACTAGTACGGATCTACTGATATGATCTACTTATGTTTAACGTACTCATCGTCTCCTCGCCGATAGTGTACTATGAGTACATTGATGACTTACTAATCCCGAAAGGCCAGCGCATTCGTGGTCGCACACATCGGAACGCCATATAGTCACGTCAGCATGACCTATGACACCAAGTGTTCGGATACGTGAAGCGTGCTGTTGTTCTCGGCCGCACAACAACTGTTCGCTGAACTTGCATACGCCTGTCCGGTTCAACGCCAGATCATCTCAACATCTGAACAACATCCTGGTTACATATAGACACACAGGAAACGAAATCCATACCGTGCTTGAGACACGACGTATGCCTTTTTATGCATTCAGGCGTGTTCTTACGAATGTACTGCCGTACCACTTTGTTTGACCCCAAACTGTTTGTGACAGATACGGTTCACTGTTTAGTCAGACCCCCTTGAGCTTTCTCAATACAGATTTCTGTGACGTCGATGCAGTAGTCCGAAAACGAATAGCAATGGTTTATAATGATAATTAATGCTCACCCTCAAACCGACACTCCACGGACCGGTTTAGCCGTTGTTTGGGCTCATCAGGTAGAGATAGCCTGGATGGAGCATCGAACAGGCTACCTTTGGCATTACGAGACAGTGCTCTTATTCACTGATAGGACTGGCGACTGACCGGATAAGTGTACTATATCGCAACACGAAAGGTAGCCGGTTCGATCCTTCATTCACACTATCTCCATTTGAGTCCAAACAAAGACGGAACCGGTCGTGAAATCTTCGTTTGAGGATAAACATGGAGGAGCAGTACAACCATCACTTTGAGCCCTTGCGGCCGTAACCGGTTCAAACTGGCAGTCCCATGTGAATTGTGGCCATTCCCCTAAAGATGTAAAAATAAGCCATAACTCAACTGGCGATAATGTATTATGTGGGTGTCATCTCACTTGTCGTGATATATTTTTTCAGACCACACAAACCATTCACAAATACGCTGTTGCTCTTCACAGTAGGCGGAACTTCGGTCGACCAACACCACACGACCAAAACCAACTAAAATCGGTCAGATCGAATTTGTTTGTAAGAGTTGGTGATTAAAACATATTGTATAGAGGCTCGTCGGATTTAAACAACCAAACTGTTTGTAAAATGAATTTCGCTCAACTGACTGCGGTCTACGCATTCAGATAGACTTTCCAGTCGACCCTTTTCCAACAGAAGAACTAGGCTCGCGTTTCGCTTTTGTCAGAGCTAGTTTGTAATGCATATTCTTGCCATGGCCGGGACTAGAAATTCAGCCACGCCTTCATAAGGCACTGCGCTGCTGACCGCACATTAGGCATCACCTATTTACTATGTGGAAACTGTCAGTCATTCGTTTGCGAGTAGTGCTTATGTCAAGGCCGTGAAAAGTAATCTCTAACAAGTCCATCAAAATGTAACGTTTGTCACACAAAAGTGTCCGTCATGGCAAACATTCTTGTTTATCTATGAAAAGGGTAGAATTTTTTCACAATAAATTAAGTGCCACTGCTCGGATTGTTTTTGCATGCTAGACAAGTGTATGACAGGCAGTCAGTTCATCAGCTCCAAACCAGCAATCCAAGATTGAAAAGTTTATGTCGTTGGTACTACTCACAATGTTATGGCTTTCCTCACTTTCGACTAGGTTCTTATTGATTAGTCCTGTGAGGTAGAAAAACCTTTTGATGAATCTCGAAAATCTCAAGTCCATAAATTTTTCATCGGACACTGAGGGGAGGGATGAACACGCGAAAAAATACATAACGGCAAAATAACAATTAATATTTGCTTTCTCTTGTTGCGCATGTAACTATTAGCTTCAAATAAGTCGCTTGCTCAGGTAGTATACGCTGGATTTTGTAGATTACTTCAACCATGGTGTACCTTCAGAGATTTTTTATGCTTAGGAACCCGTATCACATGTGGACTCAATTCCATCGTCCCAATATCCCTCGTGTGGAGCAACCACTATTCTGGCTACTTCCTACACATCATATCAACCCAGTCCAGACAAGCCAGTTAAACCGTCATCTACTTTCCGCGACAAAAAGCAAGACAGAACGGTATGAAACCAATTTTAATTGTCATGAAACCTGTTGAACTATTCATCATTACCACTTTTGATTAGTTAATGATTAACATCAAGGAAGTGCATGTTGCTGTGAGATGCAAAAATTTCCTAAGTGGGTCAAGTTTTCTTTCTTTATGATCTGCCTTTATGTGAAAACAACAAATTCATCTAACATGAAACTATCAGGCAAGTGTAAAGATATTCAAACAAATTATTAACCGATATTTCATCCATTCATCTCGTTAGAATTCATTCGCACCAACGGTGGTCCACAAATATACGACTCTGTACACTCCAATTCACCAAGACTCAAGCTTAGTTGAGTTGTCCTATTTAATTTCGGTGTAAACCTGCAAGATGAGTAGTCACATTAACTGACTACCGTGCTTCAAATACAGATATTTGCAATCACAGTCAAGATGAGGTTACTCACTGAGGTTTACAATGTTTGGCTGCAGACGCGTATAATATCGAACGAGAAGTAGACGTCAAGCAATTGGCGACTAAATCAATACGGTAGATAGTGAAGCTTTGGAGAATTGCACAGTTAGAGAGTTGATACCTACATGACATCATTTCACCCAAAGTGAAGGCAGAACACCTTCATACGGTGAGGTAAATTATGTCCGCTTACACAACGTTCGGACCGAGCAAAACGTAATCACTGTAACCACAAATCAACGGAGATAGAGTTCACTCAGTGTGGTGCACTAGTGTGCGTGTGTCCTTTGGTTGCCCCACACGTGATATTATGTCATTTGTGACCTTGAACGAATAGGACCACACGTACAGACTCAAGTTGGGCAATACTCCGTATCGAGCCCTCATAGTAAGGGGATGAATGCTAATCCGAGTTGATAATATTATTGAGAAATGCGGAAGTTGAGTCAGGGAGACTAATAATTACGAACGGTAGAAGAATAAACGCTTATGAGTGGGTGAATTAGCCTCTAATGAATAGTTTGAGCCATCAGAAGAACGACAAATAGCTCGTAAGTTGTACTGATTTGAATGAGAAAGAAGTTTAGTCCAACGGGCTTTATCTAAAATGTTGGGATTAATATTTGAATCTGATCAAAGTGATCGCAGTGGGGACAGTCAATCCCCGACTCCCTATTTGACACACAACAGGTTCACTGCCGAAAGAATATAGTGAAAGTAGCCTACTGTAGTCACCAAAAGCTCCCACTGATCAGTTTGAAAATAAACTGATATCTTGCTAATTTCAGGTTACACTCAGTTTGATGTGTACTGATAAACAGTCCACAAGGTGATCGGTTATTGACCTCATTGTTGTCATGGTGGCTGACGGATTCCTTAGGAGCATTAGATTCGTCAAATGGTCGATCACGTTTCGATTCCATATCGACTGATATATCATGCTGAGATGTGAGAAGCTACGACAAAATACTGGGGAGCATTAGACCCGATGTTCGCTGTTGTTAGAACAGGTCATCATTGCGAAATCTTAATAAAATCTAGGTTTGGTCTCCAAACCAATTTCTTAAAGGTATTCATGTGAAAGTGGACCTGAGGTTAAAAGCCAACCACGTCAAAGAGACAAGCTCTAACAGATAGAAAATTTGTGTTTAATACTTTTTCATAGCCGTTTGGTTGTCGCGTCCAGCAGAATACGAAGCTGTAAACGATTATGAGCGCTATTCAACTTGCCTCAAGTAAATCCGTTATTAATTGGTACTATTTAGTGGGTTCTGAAGTGTGCATTTTTACAAGCATAAGTCAAGCGCTTAAGGATGCGTTTGAAAACCTCTCACACTACTACAAAATTTAATTCCCACCCGAAAACCGAGTAGGTTACTCCTTTCCACAACAAAAAAGCAAACTGTTGTCGTTCTTATCAAACAAGTAATGACCGTAATACAGTTACGAAAGTACAAACAGTTGTGGAACAAAATGCACGAATACACCCAGAATAAGGGTATAATGTACCAGTGTAGGATGATGATAGACAGATGCATCCGTTGGCGAACGAGACCTGTCACGTTACAAAGCATTTCCTAATCGTGCGTTTCACAAAATCGATATAGATTTATCTGAACATAGCAGTAAGAAGACGGACACTGGTAGATGCTAGCATTTCGTATTGCCTCTTCAGTACCAAATAACAATAACCAGGAACATATATATGACACTAATTGG